>JAQHUG010000060.1:2831960-2848357 GCA_028555095.1 Dicrostonyx torquatus | reverse complement strand
CAAAAATTAAAAATAAAAAAGTTATTAAAATGACATAAAGATGGAAAATACACAGAGAGTTTAGATATTGTATGTTTTTGTGTTGTGTTTAAATTATCTGACTGCCAAGGATGGAGCAAAAGTTGCTAAAAGACATTTGATTATAAATGATGGTGGATTAATCAAATGTGTATATTTTGAAAATGCTTTGACTTCAACTTTAAGTCAAAAGATATGTTACTTTGGAGAAGAGATTTTGCTTTTGTTTCCACAGGAAATGAGAGGCTGTGGATTCATTCTGAGCTAAGAAAAATAAGGTTTGATCAAGTAGACCCCTGAAAAATCTCCAATAGGAGTGAATGTCCCAGATCATCCAATGCTTTAGAACATCTCTGTTTCAGTTTCCTCTGAGTTCTACATACAGAACAGCTTCAAAAGTGCTAGTTGAGATGATCCAGCCTCTTAGAATACTCCAGTCAGGACTTGACCATAATCCTAAATTTTCTTTGGTTTCCCATAAACATATCAGTGCCTCCAGTCAGCAAGAAGTGGTCTAGAAAACTAGACCCATATTCCCCCAAAAAATGTATTATGAATGCTTGTCTTTGTTTACTGTGTTGGTTACAAGTAGTTATGGATAAAGGTCAGGAAAAAAAGTTAAACAAATGAGAGTCACGGTCATTGTTTTGAAAAGGAAAAAAATGATATAAATATGATAGGATAAAATGGTAGATTATTGAAAATAATCTGAAAATAATAAAGGGAGGATATAGATATGATCTTGTTTTTAAAAGAAAAAAATGAGATATAGATATGATAGGATAAAAGGTTTATTATTTAATCTACACTGAAAAGAAAAAAGGAGGATATAAATATAAGATAAAGTGATAGATTATTGAATCTATTTTAAAAAGCAACTATTAGTTTTAAATATTTTACATTGGATTGGACTTTTGTACATTGTCTATAAATTTTGTACATTGAGACAAATTTGAGATTAAATTTGTTAAAGCATACTATGCAAGGTTAGAAATGTATTCTACCTGTACATCTCATTTACCAATGTAATGCAAATTTTTAGTCCTTGAAAATTATTAGAAAACTGTTTATGATCATAATGAAATGCAATTTAATAATTAGTTGCTTATTATAATTGAATTTGTACTCACATTAGGTATGTTTTCAAAGTCAAACAAAGAAATATATTAGATAGACAGGTCATCTTCAAGCACTTCAGAAATCTACAGAATATGACATTTAAGATGTTCAATAACCTAGATTCTTTTTCTTTTTTATGACAATTAGACATGTCTGCTCTCTTCAGCATCAATCTACTTCAGAGAAGATAATGAGCTTCTAAAAGACTCCATATGGAGCTTACTTTCTTTGTGGTTAAAATAAGTCACTAGGTAAATAAAGTCCTTCCCTCGACTGCTGACAATATGATGTCCTAATTAGATAAGCAGGACTCAAAAGAAAGTGATTGCCAAAAGTTTTCAAGACAAGGAGGGACAGTCCTTCATATGTCCTGCTTCAAAGAAAGGACCATCAAATATGCTATGCCTGTGGACCAATCATGGGTAACCCAATGTTGCAGAAGAAATTTTTGTGACTCTCCAGGCAGCCAGCTGTTTCTCTCAATACTCATATTGTTTGGGAAGTCATTTCCTTGTTCTTCCTGCTTAATCAGTTAATATTTCCTTCTTGGGTCTCTGAGGTAATTGAAGATTAGATAGTCTCACTTGTTTATGGGAATCAGAAAGGAAATTCACTAAGGAAATGTAAAGTTTATAAGGTTGATAGATATCAAAAGATAGTTTGGGATGGTTATGCACATTGTGGAAGAAAGTAAAGTAGGTAAAAGATTTTGGACTCACAAACATAGGACAGATGGAGAGTATTTTCTCTGAATTTGTCATAAGGAAATGACTGGACATTATTGCTGTATTTATTGTCTGTATATATTGTATATAGCTATTATACATGTTGAATATAGTTTTTCTGATATTTGTTATGACCATTTTATTTTAGATGAAAAGAGAAAATGAACTAGCCTTTCATTTTTATTTAAGTAAATGAAGCATGCCTGAAGATCAGAGAGTAAAACAGCTATACAGGTCAGACCTACAGACCAGTTGTAACACATAACCTTTAATCCCAGTGGACAAACCAGCTTGCCATACCAACTGCATTGTGTATGCCTTTTAACACAGTGGTTAACACCCTTAATCCAAGCCCTAAAAAGGATTATAAAACAGAAAGAAACAGCTCTCAGACACAGTCTCCTTCAAAGGGAGGCAGGATCGCATTTTTAGACTGAGGTCAAAGTAACAGCCAGTAACTGGCTGTTTTGGTTTTCTAATCATCAGGTTGAACCTTACTTACTCACTGTGAGTTTATATTAATCATGCATCACATAATTACTGTATAATTGAATGAATAACCTGGATTTTCTCAAAAGAAGAAATGTACATGGCTAATAAATATTTTGAAAAATATTCCTTATTCTTAAGCATTAGGCTTAAAGATAATTAAAAATATATTCAGATTTCATTTCACTCAATTCAGAATGGTTATGATCTACCAAATAAGAAGTAGAGGAGGAAGAGGAGGGTAAAGGAAAGAAGAAGAATCAGAGGGAGATGGAGAGAGAGACGGTTGAGGAAGAAGAGAAGAAGAAGAAAGAAACAAAAGAAACACTGATGGAGATATGTCAAAAAAGACTTCTTTTTCATCTTTGGTGAGAGTACAAACCTGCGTAGCCACCATGAAAATGAGTAAGGATTTTTTTACCAAAATTTACAAAGACAACTACTGTAAAAATTATCTATAGCACTCTTACGCATATTTCCAAAGGATACTTACCTAAATACTTGAACATTCATGCTTGTTGCTGTTTTGTTTATAATAGCCAAGAAATATAATTGGCACAGAAAGCTCAAAAAAAACAAAGGCTACAGTGATCTCTCATTTTTTGATCTCAGATTTTCATCTTCCTGTGTATTTCTGTGATTATGTGGATATGAGTATTGATATACATCATGAAACTAGAACTTAATCATGTAAAGTAGAAAAAGATGTTACAAACAATGGGAAAGACTTTACAAGAAAGATAATTCTTGTTGACTAAAGGGTACAATGAAAGGCAGGATATGGGTGATAAAAATGAATTATATGAAAATAATATCAAAAAACCTAATTGTTGTAGTAGGCCACTTATTTGTTCCTGGCATCTCAGCACTGAAATAATCACACAGAAACTATATTATTTAAGTTACTGCTTGGCCCATTTGATCTAGCTTCTTATGTTTAAATAAGAATGTTCTAAGTTTAATACAAAATTATATACAATAAGAACAAATATCAGGTATAAAAATTAGAATTAAAACCAGAATAAACAATATCAAGCAGGCAACATGTGATAAATGTTTCATTAATTACCCTACCCTAAGCAGTTTAAATCTTGTATCATAAATAACCCGGCCAAGTCATGAGAGTAAAGCAACTACAACTATTTAGTCTTCAACCCCAATGAAGACCCAAGAAGGGAAGTAATATTACTTGAGTAAGCAGGAAGTGCAATTAATCAACTTCCAAAATGTGCAACAAATGACAGAGACAACCTGGGAAATAACCAAAATCTCATTTGCAATGTTGGAACAACAAAATTTGGCTAAGACCTAGAGTAACTGACAGACCATTTTCAGAGTCATGCAATTTTTCAAAATTGTCTTAACCAGTCTGGGCAAGATTTGACAGTCTTTTTTTTTTTTTGTATCTTGCTTGTCCTGTCTGGACATCATACATTTTGTCAGTGGTCAATGCATGGGCAGTTCCTTGCCTAAAGGCCAGATTTGCCAAGAAAACAAGCTTCAAGTAGAGTGTCTTCAATGCTCAACATTCTCTTGGGAATAGATTAGTGCTGCCAGAAGCAAATGTGTCTCACTTCAACAGAACACTAAGTTATTTAAATGCCACATTCTACAGCTCTTTGAAGTGGTTGAATATTACCTATCTATGCAGAATACAATCTCTATGCATCTAAAGAATCGTAGTCTAACTATAAATATGACAAACATAGATGACTACTGACATATGAATCTTAATACCTATATAACTTAAAGACCAAGACTTTATATTAGAATATTAAACAATCTTTAAACAACTGTGCAAAAAATGAGGATGATAATCTCAAAATGTAAACAGTGTATAAGTATCTTGATCAGAGGTAGAAATGTATAATGCAACATGATAAATATATCCTAAAATTGTATCAATATACAAAATGCCTTAATCAGAGGTAGAAACATGCATACATGCAATCTGACAAAATAACTTTGCCTAGGTATGCAAATATTATACATGAAAATAGGAACATATTCAATATAGTTTAAGTTTGTATCAATATATGAGAATCTATACCAATGTAAATTATCTATAAATAATAGCTCACATGTATTTACTCCATTGCTCACTATTATTACTAATGTGAGTAAGCTCACACTAATCTATTATCCCTTAATACTTTGTTAGTCAAAAAAGACAAAAAACTCTTGCTAAATAATTAAAAGGAGTAAATATTTTATATTGATATAACATACAGCATTTCAAAACTAATCTAAGTTCTCTTGTGTCTTTAATATGAATATAGAAAATGCACAAAGAAACACATGTCTATGTCATAAAGCCATTGGTTTTAACAAACTTCTATGGAAAATTTCACCCAAACACTGCAGAATATGTGTTCTCCTCAGAAGTCAAAGGAATTCATTCTGATAATGATTGCATATTTAGACACAATGACAGTCTCAGGAAATATAGGAAATAACTCCACAAATTCTACCTGATCTCAGTGGAATGAAACTGGAAATTAATAGTTAGAAAACCTGTAAAAATATTTAGAGTCATGGATATTAAATAAGACTCTATTGACTGGTGATGAGTCATTAAAAATGAAGAGGTAAATAAAAATTACTATAATCAAATGCAATAAAAATGTAGCTCACTAAAATCTATGGGGAAAAGTGGAATTTCACATCAGTCTCCCAGATGAACATAAATTAACCATAAATTTTCAACAAAATACTTGACAAAACTAATCTTAGAATATACCACAAAAATATTATCCATCATGACCAAATTGGATTCATTCCAAAAGTAGAGTTAGTTCAACATGCATAAGTCAATAAATGCAATTCATCACATAAATTCGATTCACTGACAGAAATAACATAATAATCTTAACAAGTGCTAAAAGACATTTTGATGAAATCCAACAAGTTTTCACAATTTAAAATCTGAATTGACTAGGATCAGACAAATTTAGCAATATTATTCCAAATGGAAAATGATTATAATCATTATCTCTAAGATTAGGAACAATACAAAGGTGTCCATTTGTTTCATTACTACTCAATACTATATATATTATCATCTAAATTTACATTTCTAGTCTATTAGTTTTTAAAAATCAGTAAAGTCTAGAATATCTTTTCCATAATATGTTTTCAAAACCACCAATAACATCAAAACCAAGGTAATACTCTATGGAATTATTACAGTTCACAGAAGATTAAGGGTACACATCAACTGTCTCTGATTTTAGTATTCTAATAGTATATTTATGACTGATCACTTATAATCATTAGAAATTTACTTCTCAAAGTACAGAGCCTAGGAAATGTGAAATTAGATACTTAGTAGGGTTAATGTCAGATGGAGGTTATATAAAATAAAATGCAGTGTTGAATTTTAGAAGACTGAGAAATGTTACATCTTAATGAGAAAGAATAAATGTAAAGGCAAGAGGCTATTCACTTGAGACTTTAGCTATTTTGTGAGTCCACTAATTTTATAAATGGTCACACCATCCCTATGACTTAGAAACCTTCCAAGCTTGTATCTTGCCATATTATTACATTGAAACTTAATATTCAATATGAGTTATTTTATAGAAAAACTTAATCATAGCATAGTATCAACAAAACAGAATATTATTACATCGAGAAATTTCTAAAATAGAATATTATTACAAAGAGAAGTTTCTAGAATAGAAAAATTTTCATAAAGTAATACTATTGAAATTTAACCCACAAAGTTAACTAATCGAACCTAAGAAAACACTCATAGATGTATCCACAATAATAGGTAAAATACTTGATAAATTTTTATATAATTTTTTATTTGGAATAATTTAAAAATATATAGAAAAACTAAAATGTAATACAATGAAGTGTTTGTTAAGTTTAGATGTCAGCATTATTAGGCCATTAAGTGCCCAGATATTTGGATAAATATCATTAAGAATATATCTACAATCATTTTCCTAGGCAATATGATTTATAGAAATCCTTATTGGGTATACATTTTGATACTGAATACTGAAAATTATGCTAGAATAACCATAATACCTTTGAGAGCAAGACTCTATTGCATTATCTGCTGTATCTTTAACAGACTGTATTCTCTTAAGTTAATATTTCTTAAGTGCATACCACAAATGCAATGAGAAATATTTCCAAAATGAATTTTCCTGAAAATGCTTTCACTTTCCTCAGGTAAACTAGTTTCCAGTGGAGGCTATTGGAGGATTAATAAACATACCATTTATATATCAAGTGCAAAAATATGAGTAGTAGCTACAAATCACTCATGGGCATCTTCTAGCATATAGTGGCTGTTCAACTTGTGCTTTCATGGTTTATAATGTCAGTAAGGACCTTCTCGGTGAATGATTACAACCTTGTATTTATTCATCATCCCTCTTTTATCTTAAAAAGCAATTGCCAGACAAAGTTGTAAATTTGACATTGTTATTTGCTATTTTGAAAGCTTACAACTGAGAATCCAGGAACTGTATGGTTTTCATGTAACAGAATCTTATCATAAAGGACAATCCTTAAAATTCCTGTACATTAGTTTAGAGGTATATTCATATGAAGTTTATTTGAGAGGAAGTGGTATGTTCTTTGAGCTTCAATTTAAAATTGTAAAGAATGTTCAACTCTCTTTTATTTTTCAAACAGAAAAAAAAGTTAAATTAATGTTCACAAAAGTACAGAATATAAACCGGGCCGTGGTGGTGCACGTCTTTAATCCCAGCACTCAGGAGGCAGAGACAGGTGAATCTTTCTGAGTTCAAGGCCAGCCTGGTCTACAAGGGCTAATTCCAGGACAGGCTCCAAAGCTACAAAGAAACCCTATCTTGAAAAACCAAAAAAAAAAAGTATAGAATATAGTTACTTGAATCGTGAGCAGAGCAAAAATCTAACATGAATTGTTAAAATGCTCTTTTCCAAAAAAAAAAAAAAAACTTGATCAGGAGTAGCTTTAAATGTATAAAATAATTGGATTCATTCCACAATGTTTATGTAAAAATGGTATTAAAATTTTTATTCTTGAGATACATCTACAGTTAAAGTCTTAAAACCAAGTTAGTACAAAGTTGAAAAAGGAAGGACACTGAAAAAAAGTCAATGATTGTAGCAATATATTATCAAGCTGGGATAAGAGAGGGCAGAGCACAGTAGTGTACTGTTATTTTCACCATGCTTTGACAAGGGATAATAAATCAAAACTCAAAACACTTCTGGAAGTAGGACTAGGGTACAGGCCGGTAACTGCAGGCAGTTGCTGAATCCACTTGCACAAAGGAACAGCCTTAGAATTTAGTTATATTCTCTAAGAACCACTTCCCTATTCTATTATTGTAGCATTTCTACCCATTTAGGGTGTTAGAGTAATCTCAATACATTTGCTATTGAAAAGAGGCTTTCCTCAGACTTGAGTTCCACTTCAAAGTATTGGCTGATTTTACTACCAGTGAGCATACTTAAAGTTTAGTGTCTTAGTAAGTCTAGTCATTTAAACAATCACTAATCTAAGCATTGTTATGAAGATACTTTGTAGCTATGACTAATCTCAATATGCTGACTTTAAAGAAAGTCAGTGGGTGAATCTCCTTCAATCAAAGGACTAAATTATAAAATGAAATGTCTCTCAGGAAGGAAGAGACATTGTCTCACAAATGCAAAAGCTCCTCCTACCTAATTTCTGACTTGGGAAAATCTAAGTTCTCATATGGTCAGTAGATAATTACTTAAAAACTCATTATCCACAGGCTACATATGTAGCTCAGTTTTAGAGCAGTTGTCTAATATACATGAGATCCAGGGTTCAGTCCCTTATACTGAACTGATGACTGACATGGTTGAAGAGTAAAATAAAGTATATTATAAATATTTTTTGTAATTTTTCCAAAATTATTGTCTGTATCTGTTTACCTCTTTCACAAGCATAGATGTATGAATGATATATCAATGAGAGTCTTTCAGAGTAATTGAGCCAAAAAACCTATATCTGTTTCTAAATCTGTATGTATTGAATAATCCATATCTAATAGACACACACACATATATATATGTATATGTATATGTATATGTATATGTATATATTCTTCTTGGGTTCTTGGGTCATTTCCTCAGGAGAACCCTGGCTGGTCTACCATCTTCATTACTAAGTTTGTAGATGAAGTTAGATCTAAGTAGGTAATCACAGTAATGGATACACAATAGGAAAATAGGATAGCTAACCTAAGAAACTTTGAAAGCCAATTGCAAAAGTGCATGAGGTAGAAAAGTGTTAATTTAACATATCATGTTTTTCATTAGAATGAGGGATAGAAGTGTTGCATAGACAGACAAGACTGGTCAATGTTTAAAAGAATTTTTCCTCTGAAAGTCAAGTGATGTAGTGTGTGGAAAATATGCAAATTCTCTGAAATTTCTTAAAGTTTCTCAATATATGTATGTGCATGTTATAATGTTGCATTATATTTGTGGCAGTTTATACAACAGACCTTTCTGTGATAATTGATTTCTCGCTATGAAGTATGTGAAATGCTACCACAGTGGAAAAAAACAAATTTAAATTTTATCCATTTTTGATTAATTATAAGCAAAAATTGCTATATATAACTTGTGACAACCATAGTAAACAGCATGAAAATTATTACATATTTTAAATGTAATTTAAAAGTATAAATAAAAATAAATACCTATAAAGTTAGTGCAAACTGAAAAATATATTTATGGTGCATGCTGCCTCTTTTTAGGACAACTTAAATGTAAATTGTTATGATTATGTTCTCTGGAGTTAAGCTGATACTCATGCATTTCATTCTCAAGGTAAACATTGTGCATGACATTGTAAATGTCCAATTTGTGATTTTTAATAGATTTTGTTTTGTATGAAGAGTTGTCATTCTCATTCATTTGTCCAAGATGATATCTCTCTAGATAGAACCTTCAGGTATACGTTCAAAGATGTCTTCTTTGGTTTTTCAAACTAAATATTGATTTCATGCAAATTTTAGATCTTACATAATTTCCTTCTCATTATTATGCCATGAATTATATCAATGTCTTAATTTATGTTTTACAGAAATTACACTAATATGATGATTTCATAATTAAATATAATTACCACTATACCACCTTGGGAATTCCAAGCAAATAATAAAGTTTTATTTGAACTAGGGATAAAGTGAGAAGCATTTTAGGACAGTTCATACTCCAAAGAGTGACATTTTTCACTAAGCACAACACACCACAGCTTACAAAATACAACTTGGGCCCATGATTTCAGCTATAAACTCTTTCCTTTTATGTTCTTTTTTGGAAGTTAGTGCCCAGATTAGTCATATTGACACAGTGGGGCTGTTGAATATTTATAAAGGAATATCACCCTTAAGCTTTGCCTATATAAATCTGGCTAGAGACTAACTTAAAGAGGACCATTTATAGCCGGGCAGTGGTTGTGCACGCCTTTAATCCCAGCACTTGGGAGGCAGAGGCAGGCGGATCTCTGTGAGTTCGAGACCAGCCTGGTCTACAAGAGCTAGTTCCAGGATTGGCCCCAAAAGCTGCAGAGAAACCCTGTCTCGAAAAGCCAAAAAGAAAAAAGAAAAGGGGCAGGGATTGACGCTCTCTGCCTTATTTGCCCCTGATTTGGAAAAGTAGAAGAGAAAGGAGGAAGAGTTGGGGCTTTGGCTTAGCATTTTTTACAGCTGACTTGATGTAAAGGCAAGGAATCCAAATAAGTCAGAGCTGTGATAAAGAGTCCTCCTTGGGATCTAAAACTGTGCGACCCATGGCAAGAACTGAATGACGAGGACAAAGGGAGTGAAGCGAAACCATCATAGAAGACAGCTCTCANGCAGAGGCAGGCGGATCTCTGTGAGTTCGAGACCAGCCTGGTCTACAAGAGCTAGTTCCAGGATTGGCTCCAAAGCCACAGAGAAACCCTGTCTCGAAAAACAAAAAAAAAAAAAAAAAGAGGACCATTTATATAAGCATGACTTAGTATTCATTATCAAAATAATAGCTTCTTTTAAGCATTTTTTTATTTAGCAAAACTGGCATAAATAAAAGTGAGTTTATAGGGATAGTGAATTAAGGCAGTGATTAGAGCATGTGTGGTGGTAATATGATACATTCCATTCTCACTCCTCTTGTCAACTGCTTATCAAAGCCACAAAATTAAATGTTTTACTGTGATTTTTAAAGCTTTTAGGAGGTTATTTGTAACTTCAGTTTATTTGTGTCAAAGTTTTCCTACAAAAATTATTTTTTATTTTACTCATGCAACTTAAATCAGCAATATTCTGTACTGATTCACATTAAATGTTCATGGCGGGGGTAATATGACACATTTTTAAAATCAGTTCTCTGTATTTCTTCTCAATTAGCCCTTTATAGATATTTTGCTCTTTGAAAGTAATGATGTTATTGACTCAGTAGCCTAACCCTTCTATAAACTATAAACCTTACTTGGTGACAAATAAAAATTCACTATTAAATAATACTTTGACTATTTTCTTGACTGAGAAATTCATCATTGGTATCAGACCAAAATGTGGCATGGTATTTAGACCTGTCCTTATTCAAACTCAAATTGGTTTTATCTAAGGTTGTCATTGATTAAAAATTTCCAACTTAAGCCTTTGTCACTAATTTCTGGTTTGGGTAAGAGATATAGCATGAAGCATCCCACCCACCTTTTTTTTTTCCTTTTGGGTTTTTTGTTTGTTTGTTTTTGATACAGGGTTTCTCTGGGTAGCAGGCTGTCCTGCAATTCACTCTGTAGACCAGGGTGGCTTCAAATTCACATAGATTCACTTGCTTCTCCCTCCCAAATTCTTGGATTAAAGGCATGTAGCAGACCACCACTGCCTGGCTTTATCACCTTTTTACCTACTATTCCTTCTATTCATTGTTTCAGCTGGGAGTGGGCAGTACAGGTTGAACAAATGGTAGAGTTGGGACTAAGAGACTTTAGATTTTGTTGCTTTTCACTTTTTAGAAAATTAATATTTAAAGAATTACTTCAGAGGGAAACTTCTCATTACTGTGAGGCTAATACGGAAAATATTTCCTTGAAATTGCACACAAAGTCCTTTCTGGCACTAGATTTTTCTAAATCGTTGGACTTAAACACTTTGAAATCCATCTGTGTTGAAATTTCATTTATTTATTTGTTTTGGAACACTTTATATTTAAATAATTTTTATTTAAAATATTTAATTTAGTAATTTATTTAGTAATTTGGTAATTTATTTGTTGTACATACCTACTAGAGTTCCCATCCTTTCTTTCCTCACCTTCCCTTCCCCACTTCCTTTCTACTCCCATCCAGTCCTTAGAAAGGGTAAGGCCTCCCATGGGGAGTCAACAAAGCCTGGCATATCAAGTTGAAGCAGGTCCATGATACTATCCCCTGCATCAAGCTTGAGCAATGCATCTCACCATAGGAAATGGGTTCCAAAAAGCCAACTCCTGTAACAGGACCAGATCCTAGTCCCCACTGCTAGGGGTCTCACAAGGAGACTAAACTACACAACTGTCACTCACATACAAAGGGCCTAGGTTGGTCCCATGCAGGCTCTATCTAGAGTCTTTAAACTCCCACAAGCAGGGTTCAACTGTGTCTATGGATTTCCCCAACATAATCTTGACCCCCCTTGTTTCTATAATCTCTCTTCCCTCTCTTCTACTGGACTCCAGGAGCGTGGATCAGTGCTTGGTGATGGATCTATGCATAGGATGTGCATCTCTGTGTCTGTTTCTATCAGATACTGGATGAAGATTCAATGATGACAATTAGAGTAGTCACCAATCTGATTGCAGGATAAGGCCAGTTCAGGCAACTTCTCTACTACTGCTAGGAGTCTTAACTGGGGTCATACTTGCTAATTCCTGGGAATTTTCCTGGCACTAGGTATCTCCCTAACTTCATAAGGCTCCCTGTTTCAAGATAACTCTTTCCATTTCTCTCCCTTTCCATCCATCTCCAACTCATCCATCTGGATCCCTAATATTTCCATCCCTCAATTCCTTCCCCTCAACTCCCTGCTACCAGTTTAACCAGGAGATCTCATCTCTTTCCCCTTCTCAGGGTTTTCCTTGTTACCTAGCTTCTATGGGGCTATGGATTGTAGCCTCGTTATCCTTTGCTTTACATCTAATATCCACTTATGTATGAGCACATAACTTGTTTTATGAGACCAGAAAAATGGAGGTGGGAAAAGATTCCAATTTTGTGTTGGGACCTTTTGGGACTTCGAACTTCATTACAACCCCTGAGAAAAGCCAGAGGTCTTGAGGCAGGCCTCTACAAGCGAAGTATTAGTTAATGGAAAACCCCAAGTTATACAAAACTGCTGACTGCTAACCACACCCCCACCTGTAGTTACACAAAAGCTGTTGACCACCTACCTTCCCCTATAGGTTGAGTAACAATGGACTAATCAGATAAGTTTCCAAACAGCCCCTGTGGTTAGCAAAGGGTCAGCGGATGTCCTGAGGATGTGACCAGGGGACAGTTGCTATGAGTAAACAACAGAGTATCAGAAAATAACAACCAAGATCTACCTAACTTTTAGTAACTTGGATATAGAATAAGCAATTTTGTATTTTGAAACTGTAATCTTATGACTGCTCTGTGGTTCTTGTCTTTATAAACCCCTTACAATAACAGATGGGGTCCTTCTCCCTCCATCTCCTGTGCCAGATTGCAGGGTAGGGAACCCGTGCTATTCTGTATACAATAAATGAAACCTTGATTTTGCATTCGGAAGAGTGTGGCTTTATGGTGGTCTCCTTGGGAGTCTCAGGACTTAGGCACAACAATTTGTCTTTCCAGATTTGGTTTTCCTCACTTAGTATGACTTTTCATAATTCCTTCCACTTGCTTGCAAATTTCACAATATCATTGTTTTTTTACTACTGAGTAATACTCCGTTGTGTAAATGTACCACATTTTCTTTATCCATTCTTTATTTGAAGGGCATCTATGTTGTTTCCAGGTTCTGGCTATTATGAATAATGCTACTATGAACATAGTTGATCAAGTGTCCTTATGGAATGATTGAGCATCCTTTGGGTATATACCAAAAAGGTGGTGTTGCTGGGTCTTGAGGTAGATGGACTCCCAATTTTCTGAGAAATCACCATACTGATTTTCAAAGTGGCTCTACAAGTTTGCACTCTCACCAGCAATGGAAGAGTGTTCCCCTTACTCTATATGCTCTCCAATGTAAACTGTCATTTGTATTTTTGATCTTACCCATTCTGATAGGTGTAAGACGATTCCTTAGAGTAATTTTGATTTGCATTTCCCTGATGACTAAGGATGTTGAGTAATTCTTTAAATGTCTTTCAATCTTTGAGATTCTTCTGCTGAGTGCTCTTTGTTTAGATATGTACCTCATTTTTTAATTGGATTATTTGGCATTTTAATGCCTAGTTTCTTACATTGGCACCTACTCATCTATTTCTCCAACTGGTGCTGCCAGTGTCTTTGCTTGAATTCTTCATAAGTTTGGGACATCAGCCCTCTGTTAGAGAGGGGTTTGTGACAATATTTTCCCATTCTGTAGGCTGCTGCTTTGTCGTTTTTTACCATCTCCTTTGCCTTGCATGTAAAATAATACAAATAGATCCATATTTATCACACTACACAAAACTCAAGTCCAAGTGGATCAAAGACCTCAACATAAATCCAGTTACAATAAAACTGATAATAGAGAAAGTGGGAAGTAGCATTGAACACACTGGCACAGGAAACTACTTCTTAAATATAACACCAGTAGCACAGACACTGAGATCAACAGTTTATAAATGGGGACTCCTTAAACTGAAAAATTAGCTTCTTAAGCTTAGCATAAAATCTAAACCATAATATTATAATATGGGAAAAAATCTTTGTAATATACAAACATAACTGGGTATATAGTATATAGTATATCATTTATAGCGGCTGTCATTTTTAAAACTTCCACTTTTATCAAGTTTCTATCATCCACATGAAATTTATTTAATGAAATCTGTTGAATTTTAAGAAAATATTGATGAACATGAACTATTCACATAACCATGTATTTAAATACTTTTCATTCAGCTGGGCAGTGGTGGCACACACCTTTAATCCCAGCACTTGGGAGGCAGAGGCAGGCGGATCTCTGTGAGTTCAAGACCAGCCTGTTCTAAAAGAGCTAGTTCCAGGATAAGCTCAAAGGTACAGAGAAACCCTGTCTCGAAAAACAATAAATAAATAAATAAATAAATAAATAAATAAATAAATACTTTTCATTCAATGGAGAACTCTAAAATCTTTAAGTCATTTAAAATGATATTTATTTTTTCTTTCTGCAAAATTTCAAATCTACTTTCAATTTTAGGTGATGTCACAAACCTTGATTCTCAGCAGACATAGTTTTCGCCTTGAATAGGTATATACTTTGGAAGTTACTAGAACTAAATTATAGTTTAATGAGTAAGGAAGAAGTGGTGCTAATAGCAACAGTTGAGTAGAGGCAAAATTTCCTATGGAACATAAAACTGAAGTTCTAACTCAGTGACGTGTGAATTCTAAGCAGGTGCTCTACCACCAAGTTACAACTCCTGACAGAATAAGCATTTAATGTTTTGAAAATTTTCAATATATCAAGTGAACTAACACTGATTATAACTTGAAAACAAAAACCTATGATATCATATCTTTTTTACTGGTGTATTCTCAATAGCTGAAATCTGAATGTGAAATTTTCTCTTGCCTGCAGTGCATCTACACAATAAATCAAGATTTATACTTTACTATAGTATATACTTAAAATTGCTGTCTCTTATTATAAATCATAATAATATTAATGTAATCATTGAAATATTTCTTATAAAATGTATTCTTGTGACATTTTTCTTGAGACAAGTTTTCAGATATATCCCAAATTAATCTGTAACTTTCTATATAGCACAGGCTAGCCTCAGATTCCCAATGATTCTCTCATGTTCCTCAGCAGTAATAAGTAAGAATATATATTATCTGTATAATAGAATCTAACATTTTATATTAATATAATTAAAGGAAAATATGGTCTACTCTGTCTTATACTTCCTAAAATATTTTGACTACAAATAAATGTTTAATGAGCAAAACCTAATTCTTGATGATAAATATAGCAAATAAATATTCTTAGAAAGAAGTATGATATATTATAAAAGTTAGATAAAATTATACCCTGTAGAAAGATGCATGACAATTAAACTGCAATGAGTCATGTCTTTTAAGTTTTTGAGAACCTTAGAAATCCATCACCTGTATATTTCCACATTTGGAGCAGAAATCTGATATAATTGTCCAAAAGAGTACATTATAGATGGTCAGTTTTGATGTCCCCTAATAAAGCTTACAGTACCAATAGCATGCCACATTTATCAATTGACAAACAATGTCTCATTTTATAATATTCTTTTATTAAATTATAAAAGCAATGATTGTTTTTATTTACTTTATCACATTCTAAGTTCATGTAATTTTCTATTCCTATCATTTTATTTATCTCTTAATGTCTCCAGATAGCAAGTGACTATATTTGAGAATCTTCTGCTACTGTGTTCAATTTGGTTTATTTTATATATTAAATTTTGAATAATGCCAAAATTAGTATCATTTGAATTTAAGTCTTGCACTAGTGGTATAGAATTCTAATTAATTATTTTCTCCAGAGTTATCAACTACATCCCTAATTTAAAAAGTAATGGCAGATTTAAATAATAAATAAGATAATGATCTACTAAGACATAATATATAATGGAGGCTAGTTTTTGATAATTCTCATTTTAGTTTTCAGTTTTCTTTTTTTTCTTTATTGTTAAAAGAAAAATTTACACTTCTGATCCTTGTCCCAGGCACTCCTGCTCCCCCCACCACCACCCCACCTCCCTCCCCCTGCCTCCTCAAGAAGGAGCAGGATACCCTGCCCTGTGGGAAGCCCAAGGCCCTCCCCACTCCATCCCGGCCCAAGAAGGTGTGCATCCATATAGAATAGGTTCCCAAAAAGCCAATACATGCAGAAGAGATAG
>JAQHUG010000060.1:2819953-2830099 GCA_028555095.1 Dicrostonyx torquatus | reverse complement strand
ATCAGGGAAATGCAAATCAAAACGACTTTGAGATACCATTTTACACCTGTCAGTTGGCTAAAATCAAAAACACCAATGATATCCCATGCTGGAGAGGATGTGGAGTAAGGGGAACACTCCTCCATTGCTGGTGGGAATGCAAACTTGTGCAACTACTTTAATTCTCATTTCTTTAGTTACATACAAATCATTGGAAATGGAATGCTCTTATGAAGATAATTTTTCAAATTAAGAACTTTAGCAAATTAGCAATGTAGAAGTTACAGTATGTAGCATCATTGTAAACATTAATTAAAACAATATTGGCATTTATGTAATAAAATTATAAGATATGTATTTTAAATAAATGATAAAACTTATATTTAATACCATAAACATTTTTTACTGAGAAAAGATTATATTAAATTTCACCAGTGTACTTAAATAAAAGCATACTGGAGTTAGGTTGTGATAAGTTATCTATCAGATTTGATTAGCTTTAAAGTCCTGATCTCAGTACAAATTTTCAAGAACATTTTATTGGTATGTATTTATTAAAATAAAATGTGCAATTGACTAAAGTGTGAGGAGGTTTGAAATTTTAGCAATCTTTAAAGACAAAAAAATAAGTCCTAAAGTATACTCTTTAACTTGAGAATGTTTTTTAATGACATTACATTCAGGCATTTTTAGCAAAAATATTTATCATTAATAATAGTTAAAGGTTTAGTACATATTTTCTAAAGGCTTCAATCTAGAGTCTCAAGTGAAAACACCTTTGTATTTATTTTTTATGTGGTTTCCTCATTGCTGTTAACAGATAACTCAAAGCAATTTAAGGGACAAAGGATTTATTTTGACTCATAGTTTGAGATTAAATAGTATGCTGGGCAGTAGTGGCATACAACTTTAATTCAGTACCTGGAGGACCGAAGCAGGTGGTTCTCTGTGGGTTCAAGTCCAGCATGGTCAACAGAGTTCCATGAGATCCCGTGCTATTACACACAAAGAAATCTTTTCTCAAAAATGAAAACAAATAAACAAAAGATTCCATAGTCAACTCTGACATGAACATATGACCAAGTTCATGGCAATAGGGATGTCTACTTTTGACAACATTAAAGCAGATGAGGAATCTGAGCAGGAATGCTAGAGCTCATTGATATTCATTCAAATATCCAAGTAAATAGTATAATATGTCTCCCATATTTAGGGTTGCTTATCTCCCTTAAATTAATAATATCTGAAAATATCTTTATGTATACACTAAAAAGCATTTTTCAAAGATAATTTTAAATTCATTAAAATTGATAATGAAGATTAATCATCACAAGAATATTCCTTGTCAAATTGGCAGACAAACAGATTACTTTAAGACACAGTAAACTTGTTCCCTGTGTCTCAAAATATTATGGATATATCATAATATAAGATGTATTTAATTTATCTTTTAAAAGTCCCCCTCCAGAGTTTTGATAGATTTCAATACTGCAAAAGCCCAAAGTATAAGTCTTCAAATATTCAAGACAGTGTCTCTATTGTAAGCCCCTCTAAAACAAAAATAAATTTTTACATTCAATATATAGTGGAGTAGATTAACTATTCTCACTCCAATAAATAATAATAGGCACATATCAGGAAAAATTTGAACCAAACTGCCATGTTCACCTAGCTTTTGATGGAGTCAGATGGACTCCATTGTCCATGGGAAGCCCTGTCTCCAGAGTTGCATTACCTATAATATCTTTTGTTGCCTGGGTATACTTTTGTACCAAAGTTTTCCTTGTTAGGTATCCGGTGGTCCTTTAATTTCCAATATCCTGAAGTACCTATTGAAATTTAGTCTTCATCATCACACTTTCAATAAACAGTTTCTTATGATTTTCTTGTAGGGATACTGACCATGTACCACACTGACTGGCTTTAGCAGTTTTCTAAAAGTTTGATGAACTCCTCCTTGATGTCATAATACTTTTTATATGACTGAAAAACAGTACAAGGTGGATAACAGCTTTAGTCCTAAGTTGATATCTATTTTGGGAGTCTTGGACAACTCTTTGTTCATTTGAGTGCCTTTGATGATGAACCCAGGAAACATATTCTGAGAAAACCATTTTGGTGAAGGATATTACTTGGTGACATTCTTAGTTTGTAATATTTTCTTAGAAAGGAAGTTCATTTTTATAAACTGAAGTCTACAGGTAGGGTCTTACTCTTAGGAAACCTTCTTTACTATCCTAACCCGGAGTGAGAGTTTCCTTTAATAGTATTTCTCTAAAAATTAATAAGGGTTATTGTGTGGTGGTAGTTTGAAACAAAATGAGCCCCAAAAGGAGTAGCACTATTGAGAAGTATAGCTTTGTTGAAATAAGTACGGCCTTGTTATATGAAATGTGTCACTGAGGGGGTGGGCTTTGAGGTCTCACATATGTTCAAGCTACACTCAGTATCTCAGACCACTTCAGGTTGCCTACTGGATCAAGAGGTAGTTCCTTTTCCACTCTTAGCTCTTTTTCCAACACTGTGTCTGGCTAAATGCTGCTATGTCACACCATGATGATAATGCCTAAACCTCTGAAACTGTAAGCCACTCAATTAAATGCTTTATATTATAAGAGTTGCCATGGTCATGGCACCTTCAACAATGGAAACAATAAGTCAGTTGTCAAAAATACGTAATAATAATAATAATTATAATAAATTTTAAAATTTTGAATATATCTGTGGTGTGATGGTTTAAAAGAAAACGGCCCCAAAGGGAGTGACACTATTAGAGAGTATGGCTTTGTTAGAGTAGGCATGTTCGTGGAGGAAGTGTGTCACTGTGGAGGTAGGTGGACTTTCAGGACTCACACATGGTCAAGTCACGTCCAGTGTGCCAATGCATTTCTTGTTGTTTGTAGATGAAGATGCAGAATTTTCAGCTCCTTCTCCAGTACCATTTCTGCCTGCATGCCATCTTGTTCCAACATGACCATAATGGACTGAACCTCTGAACTGTAAGCTACCCAATTAAATGTATATTTTCATAAGAGTTGCTGTGATGATTGTGTCTCTTCACAGCAATAGAAACCCTAACTTAGACAATGTCAATAATGAATAAATAATATAAAGTTGAGGTAATAATAAATACCTTATCAGGGTAAGAACTATGTAGGGGCAATATTTCAACCAGAAACTACAGTCTTTACAGAAAAATAATGTCCATCCTTAGTTGTTAAACTACTTTTTAATCACCCTTTTTTTTTCTGAATTTAGAATTATGTGAGACCCAACTCTGGTCATATCTATGAGGTAAATTACAGAGATATTTAAGTGACAATAGAAAGCTTGCCATAAGTATAGGTGTACCATCTCAAGGTCTGAGGTCCCAAACTAAATCAAACTAATTCTTAAAAGATAAGAAAGACAAATGAACTCTGCAATTGATCTTTCTCTGCTTGGGTCTACCAAGATTTTAGAAGGCCTGATGTATGTTCCTACCACCATGAATTCTGTCATGTCTACCCCGTTTTGATAGACGACGTAATCTCAAATCATTTATAAAAACAAACACTTTGCACCACAAATTACTTTCTGTCAGATATTAGATCACACTAATGAAAGAAATAATTAATGTAGGAAGTTGATTTCAAGACTAAAGGCACTGTTATACCAACCCAGATCATGTTTTATATGCATTTGGAACTGGTTTGTGGAAAAATGTATATAATGAGCTGTGAGATTGAGAAGACTTAAAATATTATAAGCTTAGTTCAATGGACCATTGAGACATGACTTTAGTATATCATAATGATAACAGAAATGAATAAAATGGAAAACATGCTCATAATATTTCAGAGAGGAGCATAAGACAATTTAGAACTGAACTAAAAGCCATTCATGTTAGTTTCTAAGAACGAATATGTCAGCCTTCTACTTTTATCCTAAAAATTTGCATAAAGCTGAATTCAGAAATAAGTTGTTTGGTTAAAGAAATTTTAAGGCAATATAACACCCAAGCTGTTCAGAATGGGGACTGCTTCTTCCTCTTCTTAGGCTCTAGAATATAAGACAGAAAAATGATATAAAATTGCTGTTTGGTGAGTAAAGGCATGTGAAAAAGTTTAACATTAAAGATAAGGAAACTACAAAGGCCTGTTTAAACCAAAAAAGTAATTTTATACTTTATATTCTCCACAGCAATTTTCTCTTTTACTTATGTTTCTTTTTATTTTATTTTTCTAAATAAGCATTGAGTCCACATTCAATACATTGTGACAAATAAGATTACCTACAAACATTTTTAAATATCAAGTTTTTTCTTCTTGCAAGTTTTAGGGAAGCATTTGTTCTACTTGAAATTTTGCATTTTGTGACCTCTTTATCACCTCCCTGTCCCCAAGTGATCTCAAAAATATTGAGAGAAAGTTTAATTTTTTTTCTTTTTTTATGGTTAACACTTTTATTTAGGCAATATGTACATGCTTTTGCTTTGTTTGATGGCTTTCAGTGCAACAATAAAATAATAGAAACAACAATAGCAACAACAAAATCAAAACATGACTACATATGTAAAGCTAACACACTACCACTGTGCTATTTTAAACATATTACCATAAATTTGGTTTAAGAAGCTTCAAGTTCTTTTTTTTTTTGTTGTTGTTGTTTTTTTGAGACAGGGTTTCTCTGTGGCTTTGGAGCCTGTCCTGGAACTAGCTCTTGTAGACCAGGCTTGGTCTCGAACTCACAGAGATCCGCCTGCCTCTGCCTCCCAAGTGCTGGGATTAAAGGCGTGCGCTACCACCGCCCAGTTAGCTTCAAGTTCTTTTTTTTGTATTTATTGTTAAAAGAGAAATTTACATTTACTCCCCTTGTCCCAGGCCCTCTTGCTCCCCTACCACCCTTCCTCCCTCCCCCTGCTTCCCTAAGAGCTTCAGCAATATCAATGACCTTGAATGAGGAAACAATTTTAAAACAAGAACAAGTTGTCAGGTGAGTACTCAAATCTAAAAATCTCTATATGTTAACCCTGTTTTTGAACTTTTTATATAATTTATTCTCCTTTTATTTCCATGTTTTTTTCTTTGTGTTTGTTTTATTTCATTTTGATGACAATTTCTACTTCGTGTTCCTCAATCCTTTCCCATTCCCATTAAGAAGATTTATAGTTGTTAAAAAAAAAACAAAACAAAAAAACAAAAAAGAAACCTTTAATGGCTAAGCTGTCTCTCCAGTCCCTTTTGTAACTTTTTATTCTTTTTTCCAACTATTATTAACAAACTGCACCCTTGTTTCAGGAGCTCTTTTATACATAATTTCAAGTACTTCATTTTTGAACAATAAATTGAAACCTGAACCTCTACTGAATCAAACTTAATAGACTCAACATTCATTCAGACTTCATTCATTTATTTTCCAGGCCCAAGGATTTGCTTTGTTCTTTGGCCTTCTTGGTGAGTTTGCCCTTCTCTCCAGTGTGTCTGGCCAGAGTTTAACTGTCTATAGAGTTGAAGAATTGTTTGAACTGAGTACTTGGAAATATTCCAGATGGTACACCAGCTCATTTATTTCATCTCAGGACTTCTCTACCCAGCCAACTATACTGTCTGTTTGGCAGCTCACTGGGTCCCTGTGGTTAGAATTTCACTGGAACCTCCACATATTACAGGAAATCTCAGACATATTGCATAAATTTGACTTGAAGTAAACAAGCAATGTTTATCTCTCACTATATGGTGGGTGACAACTTATTGATCAATCCAAATATGGCACTAGTAACTCAAAAGTTTTCTGGAGGGTCATTGAGGCCTAGTTCATGATGAAAGCTTGGAAATGCCATTTCTGGTAGCAGCAAATAAATCAGCAGCAGCAGAATCAAAAGGGCAAATTACCTTGGTATCAAGAGGGAAGCCTAGCAATGAAGACATGAAATGACTGTCTTTCTACAATGCATACTGTTTTTTCCAACTTGTTACCGAAAGTTGCTATCCACATTCATAGTGGATTTTCCTCATTAATCAAGGCAATCAGGACACTTCTTTAGGTAAGTCTCCATTCTGAGATGATTCTGATTTTCAAACCAACCATAAGAAGCATGCAGGAATTACCTCTTCAGTTGAACTCCAAAAGAAAATATACAAAAGTCTTCCACTCCGCACCTAGCAAAGAAATGAACCTAGTGAGAAAATGGTGTTGTGTGATATTTTGTTTGTGTTCTAACAAAGAATGCTTGCTTGGAGTCAGAGGGTGGAAATAGTCACTAGTTAACCATATATGTTTGGAGGACTGTACAGATAAGACAGAAAGTGGTAAGGCAAGCTGAGACAGGATCTCTGCCCTTTTGAATGAAGGAATAGAAGAGGCAGAAAGTCATTGTTGGCTGTCTACTACTTCTCTGATTCATCAGGTTTTTAACCCAATATCTGACTCAGGATTTATACTGATAAATATTAATTAGATTTTTGCTTCATTTGGCATATAATTCAGGGCAGGAAAAAAAACAAGATAACTACTTTCCCTGATTTGCAGCCATCACAGCTGCCACTAGTGACCACAGCTGCATCCACAGCTGCCAGAGTCTGCTGGTTTTTCTACTTTACTCCAAGTCATCTAAGCAAACCTGGGATTTTTCTGTTACAGCCTCTCTACAATCTCCCCAGGCACTTGGGCTCTAAACACCACCAAAGTTAGCCCCTCAGTACCAAGGAGGTCTCCCTTCAGGCAGATCCTGCCAGATGTCCTTCTTTTGTGTGATCCCCATGTACATTTTTCTGACAGACGGCTCCCTCACCCCATGGGTTTCAGGCTTCCTCAAGACCCCCACCTTGGGCTTTTGCCATGCTAGGAATCTGCCTTGACACTGCTTGGGCTTCTACCATAGTTGTAACAGTCACACAACTCACAGTTGCATGCTAATAGCTTCAGCTGTCCTCAGCCAGACTACGAACTGCCTGTGGTCTCTGCTCAGACATACTATGTGACAGTCGCCAGTCTCACACTTCACCATATGTGGTGAGACAATTGGGAATTCTTAAAGGGGGGAATTAGTTAAAAGGAAGAAAAAGGTTTATCCCATGTTTAAAAATTGGAAATACTACAATGATGGAGGTAGTTATGTCTCCCTAAGAGTCAACATTGGATGGCTTACTAATGGAATGATTGAATAAAGGGATAAATAAATTTGCTGGGATTTTTACATTGTCAGTTATAAATATTATTGGTTGGGTAATTCTTTTTTATCACTGAAGATGTTGTCAAGACACAGGCATTAGAAAAAGTTACTAGAGAAAATAATTCCATTTTGACTGGTAAGCTACAAGAGTTAAGCAATATTCAGACAGAAACAGAGGAATTTAAAGAACAAACCTCACCATTACATTATAAAATTAGAGAGGAACAGTCCAAAGTTTTCAAACAACCAACCTTAATTTATACAATCACTTTACCAAAACAACTGCCAAATGACAGTTATACCCAAAGCTATGTAAAAACTGATTGGATTCTTGTGGAAATATTAGATTTGAGGAAATTGAAGGTTGCATTAATCTCATATGGTATGTATTCACCTTTTGTAAAGAAAAGGTTAAACTCATCGTTAACTAGTAACAGGATTGCTCCACAAGACTGAAAAGACTTGGTTACAGCAGTATTGGAACCTGGTCCTCACTTGCAGTGGGGGATTAAGTGGAAAAATGAGACTAGAACCATTGAACAATGAATTAGGGCTAGATATATTGAAATTTCCCAAGAGCAACATCTTGGAGGGGGAGATTATGCTGATATACAATGTCAGTCTCTATATGATGACATGGCTCTATGTCATGCAGCAGCTTTGAATCATTGGAAAAGAATTGAAAAAGTTGGGAAGAGAATTGAGTCATTTCTAAAGTTATGCAAAGCCCCAAAGAAATTTTCACTGATATTTTACAAAGATTGACTTCAGCTGTAAATAGAATGATATCAAATTCAGAAGATAGACAAATAACAGTTGAATCTTTGGCTTTTAAAAATGCTAATTCACAATGCAAAATGGTAGTTAGGCCTTTAAAGGCAAGATCAGAGCCCTTAGTGGAATGGATCTGAGATATAGTCAATATTGAATGTTAAAACCATGAAGATAACTGGATAGGACAGAAGATTTCCAGAGACTTGAGGAAAAACCAAAATGCCAGATGTTTTAATTGTGGCAAACAAGGTTTTGTGTTAAGCTTTTGTTAGATTTAATGTTTTCTTTATGTTTCTTGTTTGTTTTTCAAGCCAGGGTTTCTCTGCAGCTTTGGAGCCTGTCCTGTAACTAGATCTTGTAGCCCAGGGTGGCCTCAAACTCACAGACATCCACCTGCCTTTGCCTCCCAAGTGCTGGGATTAAAGGCGTGCACCACCACTGCCTGGCAGATTTAATGTTTTCTTTAACCCATGAGTTTATTTCCTCTATTGTGTCTTCTGCCCTTGAGAGTCTCTCTTACATCTCTTGTATTCTATTGTTTATGCTTGCATTTGTGGTTTCTGATCATTTTCTCATAATTTTCATTTCTCCTGTTCTTTCAGTTTCGGTTTTCTTTATTTTCTCTATTTTGGCTTTCAACTATTGAATCATTTCTTTCATCTGATTGATTGATTATTCCTAGTTTACCTTAAGGGATATGTTGATTTCTTCCAATTTTTTGTTTGCCTTTATCTCTATTTCTTTGATGATTTTTTTCATTTCTTCGATGAATTTTTTCATTTCTTATTTTAGGTCATTTTCTTCTGCTTCATCTATATTACTGTGTTCAAGTCTTGCTCTTGTAGGGGCACTAATTTTTGTTGGTGTTGTGCTGCTCTTTGTGGAGTTGAGTATGTTCTTACCTTGTCTTCCCATCTTTTCCTCTGATTGGTGTAGTTGGGTCTCTGGTGATTAATTTCTCAGGTGTCAGTAGATCCAAGGCTCAAATGGTTGCTCCTTGTGGTGTAGTCAGGGTCATGGTTCCACTCACCTTGAAGGTTACCTGGTGTTCTCAGAGGTGGCTTGGCATTCCTGGGGGTTGTTCTGCAATTCTGGGGGTTGTTTGTACTTCCTACCACAAAGGTTGCTTGATTGGGGCTGCTACTGCTGAGGTCATTGCCATGGGCCTGCTCAGAAGAGGTTGCTGGCTCAGACTTTCTCTGGCAGAAGTCTTTGGCTCAGGATTGCTCTGGTGGAGGTTGTAAGCATGGGCCTGCTTCCTCTGAGGTCACTGATTCACACCCAGTCCCACAGATATCCCTGGCTCAAGCCTGCTCCTGTGGAGGTCACTACCTCAGGCATGCTCCAGCAGAAGTCACTGGCTCTGGTCCGTTCCTTTGGTGACTGCTGGCTTAGGCCTTCTTTAGTGGAAATCACTGGCTCGTCCCTGCTTCAGCAAAGGATGTCACTACCTCAGGCCTGCTCCTGTGGGAGTCACTCAAGTCAGTTAAATTAATTTACACTTAAAATATAATTTTATCTTAAAATATATACAATATTTTTTAAAAATACATATGCAATTTGTGAAATCTGATGATAAATATTTCTACTACTAGTACCACTAGTGGTCTAAGATGAAGTAGAAATAACTATAAATAGCAGAAGTAACAATTTACTTAGTTCTTTGATGATAGTTACTTCTCTCCTTTCCCTATGCCTTTTTATAAGAATGTGGCTATTTTCGGTAAGTAATATTATGCTAATTATAGAAAGACCAGTCCATGAAATAATAACCAATGTCATCATTGAGGCCTTTTTTATGGGTAATGTCAGCAAGGGAACGCTACGTTATGCATGACATAGAAAGGCACAAATGAAAGTAGAATAGAAGAAAATCTTAATAATTAGTACCTCTAAACAGACATTTTCTTTTCTTTTCTTTTTATTATTATTACAAGAAAATTTTACATTTACTCCACTTGTTCCTGGCCCTCCCGCTCCGCCGCTACCCGACCGCCCTCCCCATGCTTCCTTAAGATGGGGCAGGATACCCTGCCCTATGGGAAGCCTAAGGCCCTCCCCCGTCCACCTCGGTCTAAGAAGATGTGCATCCATATAGAATAAGTTCCCCAAAAGCCAATACATGCAGAAGAGATAGATCCCCGTGCCATTATCATTGGCTTCTCAGTCAGTCCCCATTTTTTATTATTATTACAAGAAAAATTTACATCCATATAGAATAAGTTCCCAAAAAGCCAATA
>JAQHUG010000060.1:2803527-2816471 GCA_028555095.1 Dicrostonyx torquatus | reverse complement strand
TATAGATTCAATGCAATCCCCATTAAAATCCCAACAAAATTCTTCATAGACCTTGAGAGAATAATAACTAACTTTACTTGGAAGGACAGAAAGTCCAGGATAGCCAAAACAATCCTAAACAGACATTTTCAAGGGAAGAGATGCTCAAAATCATCTTTTGACACATGTGAAAATGCTAATGCACTGTGGGTCCTGTTTTCCTGCATGGCAAAAGTTAGTGTCTTCACAAATGCACATAAGGGAGAGGGGGGGAAAGGAGAAAATGGGATAAAATAAAAACAATAAAATCATAAAATAAAAATAAGGGCATGAATATATAAAGGAAGGCAGTAACAGCTACTGAAGAAAAGTTCACTAATTGTTAAATTAGCATGACAGAGATCAAATCAGAATCTGTTAGGTAGGGTTTTCACAACCTGAATATTTCCTTTATTTATTATGGTTAAGGAACTAAGTCTTATTCTAACTACATAGAACAAACTGAATTTATTAAATAAATACCAGTTACCAAAAAGTGGAATGTAAATGAAGCTTTCAGACAGGTATTCCGATTAAAGGCTTATAAATTCTGACAGATCTTTAGTGTCAGTACACCAAAACTTTTCATGAATCACTTAACCTTTCATGCATTACTAAGCCACTTCACTCTGTTGCTTTTACCAAGTTGAGGGCTCTTAACTAAAGTGAAAACAGTGTACATTTCAATCTGGATCATAAGAAAGTTTTCTTTGAAATGTGAAATAAATTTTATAATTTACTTAGAAATCTCAACCTTCTTGCTATCTAAAATCAGAATAAAAATGATCCTGTGCCAAAATGCCAGAGGAATTAAGAGGTCATAATATTCACTTTCCTTTGTCTTCATCATTTTTGAAGATTTTAGAAATATACTAGAAAAGCAGGTAGAGGGATAATACGTAAAATCTTTGCTTCTATTCAAGTTCTTTAGCTCTCCAAGTAATTTCAAAATGGTTTGTATGCTATTGAGTTGAATGGCAGTGACAAGAGGTAAATTACTATATTTTTCTTGTGCTAATAAATTACACAAAGGCAAGGAGAAGAGAAATTGCTTTATATAAAGTGAGAGTCACTTGTAGGCTATAATATACTGTTTCAATTCCACCTGTTAAACAAACATTAGGTATATCCATTAATATTTTATCAACTGATTCATGTGAGTGTCCCCTCTGTGTGCTGTGATTATCATTAATGAATAAAGAAACTACCTTGGTCTTTTGACAGGGCAGAATATAGGTAGAGGGGAGAACTTGACTGATTGCTGGGAGAAAGAAGGGTGGAGTCAGGGAACACCATAGAATTGCCACCGCTGGAGATAGATATGCTGAAACTTTGCTGGTAGGCCACGACCTTGTGGTGATGCACAGTATAATGGAGATCGGTAAAATCGAGATGTAAGAGTTAGCCACTGAGAAGTTAGAGCTAAGCTGGGCAGTGATGGCACACACATTTAATCCCAGCACTAGGGAGGCAGAGGCAGGCAGATCTCTGTGAGTTTGAGGCCAGGCTGATCTACAAGAGCTAGTGCCAGGACAGGCTCTAAAAGTTACACTGAGAAATTTTGTCTCGAAAAAAACAGAAGTTAAAGCTAATGGTCTAAGCAGTGATTTAATTGATATAGTTTCTATGTGATTATTTGGGTTCTAGATGACCAGGAAGAACAAGTGGCCTCCTCCAACAACTGATTTTCTTTTTCTTTTTTCATTTGTATTGAAAAATAGATTTACCTTACACAATAAACTCTGTGATTTCACTTTCCTCACTCCTCCCAGTTGTCGCTGTCTTCCCAATTTCCCCAGCTCCACATCTACTTGCATCCTTTCAGAAAATAGCAGGCCTCCAAAAGACAATAACGAAACATGTCAAACCAAGATACAATAAGACAAAGGCATAATCTTTCCTATGAAGGAGAAATAAGGCAACTCAGCAGAAAGAAAAAAGTCTTTAGAGTAGACAAACGAGTTGGGGACACATCCATATCCACTGTTAGAAATTCTACAAAAGCACCAAGCTTATAGCCACTGCACAGACACAGAGAATCTGCTGTAGATACATGCAAGCCCTATGCCTGTTGCTTCAGTTTCTATGAGCTCAAATGAGTACTTCTTATTTAATTTACTAGGTCATGTTATCCTGGTGTCTTCTATACCCTCTGACATGCACAGTTTTTCCTTCACCTCTTCTGAAAGATTCCATGCTCTCCAAAGGGAAACAAGCACACATCTTTACCGAGGGATTTTGATGATCAAATATTATACAGCTACTTTGGGGTAGACTTTTGAATCAATTATCAATGGAAGTGCCTTGGTAGAAATATATGCAGGAGCCCGGCGGTGGTGGTGCACGCCTTTAATCCCAGCACTCGGGAGGCAGAGGCAGGCGGATCTCTGTGAGTTCGAGACCAGCCTGGTCTACAAGAGCTAGTTCCAGGACAGGCTCCAAAGCCACAGAGAATCCCTGTCTCGAAAAACCAAAAAAAAAAAAAAGAAAGAAATATATGCAGGAAACATATGAATGCAATTCCTCACATTAAAACAGAAGATACTCAGGAAGAAGTGCAAAAATAAATTGAATACAGACATTAATCATTTTAGGGATAGTAGGAACTTTAAATTTTCATTAAATAAATTTGATGAAAACAATAGCATGCAGAAAATACCACAAATGAAGAAATGATGCATTTAACTACAAGAATTAACAAAAATGTAAACAAGAATAAAATTATAGTAAATTATTTGGTTTAGTAGTGAATTCTACTTGAACAGACACAAAAACAAGAAACAAACGTCTTCTTAGCCCTCGATAACATTGTAGGCCTATTCCACAAGACTATCTTCCAGGGTTTAAGTAAGAAGTCACAGAGCAGTGAAGGAAAATCATTATAGCACTTAATCTGATGAAAAAGGCTCACAAGAATACTGTTTTAGTCATGCCTCTTTATTCTTCTGCTTCTATTCCAATTCTCCTGTCCTCATCCCAATTCCTACTAGTTTCTACTTCACTAGCCTCAAAATTCTCTTCTTTCAGGAGACTAAAGCAATTAAAATATTACAAGAGTTACCTCTCATTGATCAAAGGTACATTCCTAGGGTGAGTTATAAGAATCAGAGCCATTTAAAATGACAAAACAAAGTTTCAAGGTTAAGGAATAAGAATGTAATCTAAGCCCAGGGGGACAGTATCTATAGGTCTTTCATTAATTAGACCTGGCAAGCAAAGAATTGGCTTGCTTTTCTTACTGTACATTGTATAGCAACCATGCATAGACACCTGTAACTCTGACCTTGTGCACAGTTTCTTAAACAATTGTTTTAAAGTCTGTTTTGCTGATATTTTTCATATTTGATAATTTTATGCCCTAGGCATGATGATTACAAATATACTTCACTATTTTAATTTTGCTATCAATTCTGAATGTGAATAATCTTTTGTTCCTATAGATATTTAAATGATCATCCTTTAACCAAAAGTTGCTACTAGAAATAAACCTTCAAAGACATAAATATAGATTGAAGACAATATCCATGAACTGTAGCTTACCAACTGTATCCCTGTCAATATTTTTAGTTAGTGAAAATAGATTATATAAACTTGTTCATAATACATATTTTCCTTTAGCTTATTTTTAATTGAAAGAATATTTCAGTAGAATGATTAGCAAAGACAGTGGAGACTATCTTAAACAGACTAAATCGCCCTTTGCAGGACAACATACTCCAGGGCAGGCTTCATTTCTTGGATTATTTGGGCAACATAAACTGGAGTTAATAGGAAATAAGCAAAAAACATGAAATTATATGAATTTAGAGGAGAAAGGAGGGAACGTAGGCATAGGAGAAGTTTGGAGAGAAGGGGAGAATGTGATCAAATACATTGTATGGAATTCTCAAATAATCAGTAAAAATATAATTTAAAAAAATAGTAAAATTCATATATATATATATATATATAATTGCAAAGGCCAGTTTTAAGAAATAATTAAGGTGGTTGTTTCTTAAAATACAACACTCAAAATAGTAGTTTTTACCAGATTTTTTGTTGATGATTTAAGGGGTTTATTTAAGCTTCCCCAGACAGAGGAAGAAGCTCTACATGAATATGCTTTCAGTTAGGTATTTATTCCCTCCTTCTCCATATCTCTTGATCTCAATTTCATATTTAGAATTTAGAGGACATCTGAAGGATGATTGCACATAAACAAAACAGATTTCTTGAGAATGTACTCATAATAGTTACTGATCTTCAAGGTTGTGACTGTAGACTTCCTTAAGGAAGCATAGATTCTACTGGGCTGGAAGCAAGATTTCCCAGAATGGCAAATTCAAACACAAAGCTGAAACCACAAATCATGAAATGTCACTTGTACAGGACAGATTCAGGAGGGACCAACCTGTCTATAAGTATGATGTAACGTAACAATGAATATAAGACTCTGAATGCTATGAATCTGGGAAAATTTCAACACAAATTATCTTTGAATCCACATGTATTAAGTCAGTCAATAAAGAAGCCAAATATTTATGAGCACTGTGTAGGTACCTTTAGATATTATTCACTGTTTAATTGATGTATGCTAATAAGAATTCATAAGAACGTCATCAATATGAAAAGGATATTAGCAAGAATTAGAGATACAAGCAATTGAAAATGAAGGACAGAATTCAGGTAGAGTGTTCTTTATATATTCAGACAATCTCACATTTGGGAAAAACCTTAAACATATAGAGAATGTGGAAAGCACTTCAGCAACAGAACTAATTTTGGTTTATGAACAAGAACTCACACAGGAGACAAACACTTTTAATCACAATATTTGTATTTAAGTTAGTATTTATCCCTTTAGAAGTATAGGGCACAAACACTACATAGATATCAGAAAAGTGAGAGAGTACATTGTCAAAGCTATGGCTTCAGTCAGAATGAGATACTCCATATTTGACAGAAACCCTACAGATGCAAAGAGCACAGAAATATCTTCTGATGGTGTTCTCACGTTCATGTATACTAGAGAAACCCTGCATCATTTGTCAATAAAGAATAGCTTTTAATCTAGAATTTTCAACTTCATAAACATCAGGAAATTCACTCGCCAGCAAATTCACAAGGAAGAACCCCAGTATTCTTCATCAATGAGATGTTTACATCCAGAAAACTTCAGTCAGTACATTTGCATTGTTGAATCACCTGAGAATGCACTCAAACACAAAAATTAGATAACTCTTAATCCACGGGGCACAGATTTTGTTGGAGATTTAGCTACACGATTCTAGAGTACACTAGACACAATCTGAAACATATCTGTATAATATAAGTATACACTACATAAATCACTCTACAACCTTTAGGAATTGAGAAGATTCACACTGACCGAATCCTGAGGTATCACAGGAAGCGAGATTTTTAACAATTTATTATTTGTTCTGTAATAAACATGTAAGTCCTTAACTGATGAGTTATCCATTTCAAAATGAATGTGAAAGATCTGTATGTATAGTCACAAAGACATTTGACAATTGTATAGAAAAAATTAGCATAATATTGATGAGAATTTAGATTTTGCCAGATAACTGATTCTTATTAAAGAATGAAAATGTAGCATGGTGTTATGGTTGAGGGAACATGAATATAGTACTTGATAACAGCAAGAAATGAAGTATAACCAGTTCAATAAAGCAGCATTAACATATATGGAGGTACTTACAATTCCTGATAAAAATCTGTGTAGTTGAAACTAGCTTTTGGGGAAAAGAAAATACACGCTGCTTGTGGATAGCTGTAATTCAGCACATGGGGGACAGAGGCAAAAAGATTGAGTTTGAGATTAGTTCTATCAATTGAGTCAGACACTGTCTTGAAAGCACAAACCAATCAAAACAAACCCAAAATTTCATAAAACACTATGCCAAAAATAATAAATTTAAATATAAACTAAAAATGTAGAATACACTATGACGTGTGGTAAACATGCCATAACTGACCAAATAGGTGTATTTGTTTCAAAGATAAATGTAAATAAGAATAAAAGAACATGCGAATTTTGAGGCAATGCCGCCATATAATTTTATAAACTCTCATGGCAAATATTTGTTTCAAGGTCCAAGATTAGTGATAAATAAGTAACTTTTGGAAGTTCACAGGTTGTCCTGGTTAAATTTTTTATCTTCCAACTTGACCTTAAATAGGGTTATCTGAGAAGAGAGGATCTCAACCGAGAAAGTGCCCACATAAGTCCCTAAGGGAAATCTAATGAAGGCATTTTCTAGATTAAGTATTGGTTTGGGATAGCCCCACAGAAGTCAGTACAAGAATGAGATGGTTTGAACTTTTTAAGTGGTCAATAAAATATGCACACATGGATGAGTTTGTGTTATAACCAAAATCTCTCTTAAGGAAGTTTATAAACTGTGAAACTTTATAAATTGTAGTGACTCTGTGAGTTTGGGCTGTCACTAGATAGAGAAATCTGAAATGTGAAACTGGGATACCATTTCACAATAAATTATTTAATAACATAAGTGCATTTACACTTCTGGGTAAAAATGTAAACTTTTTAATCTATTAATTCAACCACTTAAATGTATACTTATAAGTTTAAAATACTAAATGGATGTAAAAGTATATATTACAGAAGAAAACTTTATTTCAGACCACTCTGTTAATATATACTTTCACACTTTCTACAGAAGAATATAACATGGATAAAACATATTTTAGGGTAATTAAAAACATGTATGTTTGAAAGTTGGTAAGTAGTTTCTTGGAAGCTGTTTTTTTCTTTCATGCTGTTTTTTTTTATTGTAAGTTGTTTGCTTTTACTTCTGTAAAACTTGCTGCATATTTCCTTTGTGTTTTTGTTTATATTCTCCTGTAATCACAGCATTTCTTTCTGCCCATACAAATTTGTTTTCCTAAGGATAAAGAAAGAACTTGCCATGGGAGCTATAACACGCTTTGCAAAAACTATTCTTGTCCTTTGAAAATGTCTCTACACATCTAGAGTTTTCTTTGAACATGCATTTCAATTTGTAGTCTTGCAGTTTCTTAGCAAACCTGAACATTCATTTTTTTCTGTAAACTATATTTTCAAAGGAAAATATTTTTGAAAGCTAGTTTCAATAAGTTAATATACTTTTAGATTAAATTCTATACTTTCTCCATCATACAATATCACTGAACAAAATATGATTTTGACTTTAGATTTATATAAAAATTAATTACAAACTAAAAAGTTAATTTACATGAAATCTTCTAATATCTCCAATTATATCACTATATATCTTTACCTCTGTCATAATACAGAATAAGTATGCCTTTTCTATCTGCTTATTATATTTCTTCTTTTTGTAAACTCAATATGCAGCTCAGTTTTATTGCAAAATATGATAAACTACAGTTTCATGAAGAATAGTATAAAACGTGCAGAGTCTTATATTTATCCACTATTATTAACCTAAAAGAATACAAACATCACTCAAAGAACTGCATAATAGAACAAAATCTGCCTTTGGTCCATGCACCATCTTCTATTAACTTCACTGGGAGTTGTATGTAAAAATTGATTGCACGATCCCATCTCCTGAATATACACTTTAACCTTGTCACTCTCCATTGAAATATTTTCACCTCTGGGATTGGACGCAAAAGCTATTTGAAAACAGTTCACATGTTTAGAAAAGGAAGTAGTCTGTTATTATTCAAATCAGCAGATGGAATGTGCTTACTTAATTGTTTTCATAAAATGTACCAAACAATATCAATGACCCCTAGACTCATATACAATATTTAAAGAAAACTTAAAGTACAATCCAACAAAATGGAAGAAGAAAGTTAGAAGAAAAATAAACTATGCCATTATGACATTATTATGACAAATAAGTTCCTAATGGGGTAATTGCCTGTTTACTATCCTAATATCCTGATGAAGCCAGATCAAAGATGAAAGCAGTAGAAAAACTGATTAAAATGTTCATTAAATGCCAAAAAAATATTCTTTTGATCCTCAAAATAATTGGTAGCAGTGATAAACATTCACTAAATGTAATCATTAAGGATATATTTGGCAATGGCTCAAAATATTCTCTCAGGTTGATTAAACAATTTTGGAAATTATTTTTAACAAGATCATGTCATGTTTCTTCAAAGACCAACCTTCTTGCAGTTCTAACGTTTTATCATATACTTGCAGGTCATAGCAAACAGACCCATTGACAATATAGAGAAGCCAAGGTTTATGGCAGTTTCCTTGCCCCTTTCCTTTCTCTTTATGTGATCGCTCTGAATTTCTGTCTTCCACATCTTGGGTTCACTTTCTGATGATTTTCATTATATTCATTCTTTTCAGTGGTAGTCATAATACTTCTTTCTGCATATTAAAAAAATCAGCCAGCCAGGTGTGGAGGCATAGGCCTTTAATCCCAGCACTTGGAAGTCAGAGGCAGGTGGATCTCTTTGAGTTTGAGGACAGCCTGGTCTACAAAGTGAGTTCTGGGACATCCAGAGTTACACAGAGAAAACTGCCTCAATTCCCCTACCCAAAAAGTGAGTCACATTAATGATAATCATTTAGAACAGGTCAATCGAAGACAGAAGAAGTTATGTGAGGTATGTTACCAACTTTACACTATATGGTCCAATGTTGGCATATCGAACATTCATATACAATTAACACAGATTAAGCAATTTTAGGTAAACCATGCATCTAAGGTTCCTCATTTGAGGACTTCCTATAAAATCAAATGTCTCATGATATACATACATACATACACACACACACACACACACACACACTCACACACACACATTTCTTCGAGACAAGGTTTCTTTGTAGCTTTGGTGCCTGTCCCGGAACTAGTTCTTGAGTGCTGAGATTAAAGATGTGCGCCACCACCACCCAGCTATCTCGTGATTTATTGAGATAAAATTCACATATTATAAAATTAAACATTTATCATTTTAAATAATACTTTTATTTCAGTGTGGTAGGGAGTATGTAAAATACACTCTCAATTTTGTAGAGCTGATTCTATTTATACAAATATTTTCATAATGCATAAAATAAAAGTTGTACCCACTGCCTTAGTTTGCTTTCCATTTCTGTAATAAAGAATATGACCAAAAGCAACTTTGGGAGGAATAGTTTCTCTTATATTCTCATTTAGAATCCATCACTGAGAGAAGTCAAGGTAGGAACCAAAGACAATCCAAAAGCAGAGAATGAAGCAGAAAAGATGAAGGAATGTTGATTACTTTCTTGCTGCCTATGGCTTACTCTCCCTGTTTTACTATACACCCCAGGATCACCTGCCCAGGGATGGCACCATCTAAAAATGGGATAGCCCCCACCACATTAATCACCAATTAAGAAAATGCTCAATAGGCTAGTCTATGAGACAATATTACGGAGACATTTTCTTAGTTGTTTTTTCTACTTCTCAAAAATTACTTTATGTCACCATACATTTACTTATTCTGGATATTTCCTGTAACTTTAACCAGAAAATATGTGGCATTTTGTAGTTTGGGTATATGCATGGGGCATACTGTTTTTTAAATTTCCCTCGTGTTCTATCATAAAATGGAATATCATGATTTACTTTGAATGATTTTTATAGATTTAAAAAGTATATGTTTGTCCATGAATTAGTAAATGGATATTTGAACATTCTATATTTTTGGCTGTTAAAACTATTGTTTCTATGAATACTCATTCACAAACTTCTGTGTGAACATGTTCTTTTTAATCAATTCTCTGAACTACATATATAAGAATGAGATTAATGACTATAAAGTAATTTAAATTTAACTAAATTAGAAATTTTATCACAATATTTTCCACGGTGAGATCATCATTCTGCATCTCCTTTTGCAATATATGAGAGCTGCAATCTCTCCACATCTGAATAAATACGTGCTACTTTGTTTCTGAATTATTATTATCATTATAATGATGATGCAGATGATGATGATGGAGATGACAATGAAAAATGATGATCAAAGTAGTCATCTTAAAGGGTATTAAGTTTGAAGAGTCTCTTACATATTATGTGTACTCAACCCGTATACTGCTTCATATAACAATTATTTTCTGCTTTATATAGGTTTGTTTTTACTTTCTTGAAGTCACCCTTTGATATACTGTTTAAATTTAGACTTATAAAATGTCTTTCCATAAATTTTCTATAGCATTTGTCTGCCACAATTGCTGTTATAAATTTTACTTTTGTAGTAACATTCATTGGTTCCTTTCATAAGCATGTCTATTATTGTAAACCACTATTATGAACAATCATCTGACAGATGGCCATTCTGTAGCACTTCTGCTAAAGGTAGGATAGAAATGAACAAAAATAAATTGCTTGATTTCTTTTATCATTCTGTTTCAATTAAATGACTGAGAGTTGCTCTACATAGAATTGTTCCAAAATTAGATAAAATTTAGTTTATTATTTTACTTCTTTATAAATGTATACTCTTTTGGGTCATATTGACTTCCCCTTGTTTTATGTGATAAAGACTTAATTTATAAGTCTATTTGAAAAAAAGTTACCATTGTTTTATATCAATTTTTCAAAGTATGTGTTTTCTTACATTGCATTTTAATACCTTCTCTCCAACAGATATTCTTTAAGTATATGTGTTTTACAAAAATTTGAATTCTGCTTCATTCAATGTAATGTTTAGTAATTCTCAGAAACTCTTCAGCAGTCTTTAAATTTCATTTAGACTCTCATGAGAATGATTTATTTTCTATTTTCAATTTTCTCAAAATTTCTACAATGAGATAGTCTTCTAAGTTATTGACATTAACATAAAAGCTATTAGAAATCTGATTGAAAAAAACACAATGGATGCTACTTTGAAATTATTATAAATCACCAAAGAAATAAAGTATTATCATTTTCTGACAAGAACTGAAATAGTATCATCTTCTATTAACCTGTATTAATTGTTTATGTTAGCAAGGTTCAGTAAGGTGTTTACATACACAAATACAGTATGTATTAACCATCTCTGAAAAGACCGTTCCCACTTTTTCTCTCTTCATGCCTTCCAAATAATAAGCACTTTCATGCCACAATTATCTTGAAATGGCATGAACATTCTAATGTATTTTCAGAGGTATAGGATGATTGCTTATTAGATTATTACCATGTATAATTTATTACGATTATAAATTTAAATAAAATGGATTTCATTGTGAAATTTTCACACGTGCACTTAACATACTTTTGTCATATTCATACCCATTACCATCTTTTGTCCATGTCTCATTCCTGGATCATCTTCTTTCCAACTAGACCCCACTTCTACTTTTATAAAATTAATTAATGAATTAATTGTTTTGAGGCAATGAGATTCAGCAGGGTAACTCAAAGTAGCATGAGTGAGAGGCTATTTAAAAGACCATGCACAACTTCTCAGAGGCTACACCACCAAAGATAATGTCTATATTTCCCTTATCAACCATTAGCCGCCTATACATCTTCAGAGAGTGTAGCCAATTTGTGAGTTCTCCCGCTTGGATGATAGAATACTGATTGGCCCAATTTTGGTTAAATCTTGTGTAGGTAATAATTTTGAGTAAATTTTGTGAATCAATAGTTTTTTCCTTTTAAATGCTGAAATTGTGTTTTATGGATTGAATGTATTGCAGTTTATATAACTAATGACCTGCTAAAGATCTGCTGGGTTATTTGAAGTTTATAGATGTTAGAAATAAATCTTCTACAAACATTCATGTATACAATTTCTGTAAGTATGTTTTCAGATTGATTGGATACAAGCTATGAGACCAATTATTTGTTATGTAAAAAGAATGATTAATTTTGTAAATCTTGTCAGTGTACTTTCCAAAATGACTTGACTCTTTCAGAATCTCCATATTCTCAAAACAGCATTTGAAGTTGACATTTTTGTTTTAAATGTAGTCAACTTGGTAGGCATCTGGAACTCACATTGTAGGTTTATTTTACATTAACTTAATGTTAACAAGATTGACAATCTCACATTATCTTTGCTCTTTGCTCAGTTCTCCAACTGGATTCCTTAATGTTTTTTTTTCTGATGTGTTTTGCTGTAATTCTATGCAGTAGCCTTTATTTAGTATGAGCTTTATATAAGTTTTGTCTCAGGGCATATGTTGTCCTGTCCTCTAAAAGCAGTTTCTTATGGAGTAATTTTTATGTTAACAAAGACCACTTTATTGGGATCTAGAAAATGTCATGTATTTGATATCAATCTGAGAACTTTCTTATTGCCTCAAATCCCAAGTTTCAGTTCTTTGAACTTTTTCTAAAGTTGTCTTGTCCCAAATTTGTACCTTAACTATGTTATTGTAAGCTTTCCAACTTATAAGATGTAAGGTTTAAGTTTCATTACCTTTTTTATGGATACCCAATTGTTCAAGCACTTAATCTATTGCCTCCAAAGCAGTTTTCCATACTTGCATTATCAGTCCACTGTTGAATTTTTTTTATTCTTATTCACCTATCTATCCTGCTAAAATTACCAGCAAATCTTGTTACTGCAAGTATGTGATAATGTTTAAAATAAAGGACACAAGTTCTTCCATTGGTATTTTCAAAGTCATTCTAGCTATTTTAGATCATTTGCTTGTTTATACAAGTTTCAAAATATTCATGATGGTATTCAATTGAATTTGCCTTAAATACATACATCAATTTGATGAAAACTAACAATATTTTGACAGTCATTTATGAAAATAATGTATCTTTCCATTTTAAAAAAGTTTTATCTGTTATTTCCTCATAATTTTGCTGTATCTGTTTTCTTTTTTTTTAATTTATTCATTTATTTTTGTTAAAAGCAAAATTGCAAAATTTACATTTACTCCCCTTGTTCCCGGCCCTCCCGCTCCCCCACTACCCCCCCACCCTCACCCCGCTTCCTTAAGATGGTGCAGGTTA
>JAQHUG010000060.1:2757023-2797392 GCA_028555095.1 Dicrostonyx torquatus | reverse complement strand
GCCCTCTCCAAGGGCTTACCTCAGTCAAAAGGGCCGAGTTCTCCTCCGGTGGGGGTGGCTAGATCCGAAGCCCTCTCCAAGGGCCTGCCGTACGGGCCGTTCCTGTATCTGTTTTCTCAGATGACTAAATAAATAATATATTTTATTACTATTATGCTAAATATAATTATTATATATTGTCCTGTGACCTTGCTAAACTCACGTATTAGTTTTTTCAAACTTTTAAAATTATATTTTAATTCTATTTTATTCATATGTGCATTTTACCTGTATATATCTGTATGCATGCCTGGTGTCCATGGGAGCCAGAAGAGGGCATCAGATCTACTAGGACTGGAGTTACAGAAAGTTATAAGGCATTATGTTGGTGCGGTAAATAGAACTTGGACCTTCTGAATGAGTAGTCACTGCCCTTAACCACAGAGCCATCTCTCTAATCCTCACATGATAGTTTTATAAGTATTAGTAAAGAATTTATTGGAAAATTTTACATTGTCAAGATGTGCAATTAGAGTCAGTTTCTTTATTCTTTCCTGATATGCAAGCAATAGTTCTTTAACTTCTGGTTCCTATAGCCTTTCCTTCCCATCTTCTGTAATTTTTGATGACTCTTGGGGTAACATGGTGCTATACAAATCACCCCTTTAGAGGTAAGGACTCCAATGTCACTAATTTTTTAAGTTTGATCAGCTGTTTCACTTTTGCCCATAACCCATAGTCAAAACAAGCACCTATGGTAATAAATGAGTAAACACTTAAATATTTAGAAAACACTTGATATTATGTCCATTTAGCAAAATAATAATATTCTCTCTTGTCTTGAATTTTATTTATATCTGCCAAAGTTGTTTGAATATTTACATAACCCCCAAACCAGAAATAACTCAGTGTTGCTCAGTTGAAGGCATGAATTCAAAATTATAATAGGTCAATATTGTTGTAAATATTATTTTAAGATGTATAACACTTGTTTATACTGTGGCATATATTTTTCAATGATGTGAAGATGTGTTGCATTCTTTTCTGTTACATTTGTTTAACTCTGTGAAGCTGTGTTACTGCACCTGTCTAAAAAACCTGATGGTCTAATAAAGAGCTGATAGGCTAATAGTAAGGCAGGATTAAGGATAGGCAGGGCTGGCAGGCAGAGAGAAAAATAGAACGAGAAATCTGGGAGAGAGATCAGGGAGAAAGAAAGGAGAGGAGGACATTAGGGACCAGGGGTCAATCATTCAGCCACATAGCCAGCCATGGAGTAAAAATGAAAATGTGATAAAAGTTATTTACATAAAAAGAAGCTAAAAAAGAAAGTAAGGTATATATAAATAAGAAAGATAAAAACCCAGGGGCAAAAGGTAGATAGGATAATTTTAGATACGAAAAGCTCAATAGAAACAAGCCAAGCTAAGGCTGAATTTTCAAAAATCATAATAAGCCTCCATGTGTGGTTTATTTGGAAGCTATGTGGCCAGTCCACAAAAGGGTAAAGAGTAGAATAACAACAACAACAACATTTTGGCATTCCAACGTGGGTCTAGAGTAAAAGACAAACCAACAACATTTGGCATACCAGTGTGGGACGGAATTTCCATGTAGGGGCTAAGAAAGCTGAGAAAAAGAAAGGAAAAGAGTATGGCTCCTTTAAGAGGCACTGATGTTCAGCCTGCAGCATTAAATAGAAACTAGAAATGGCAAGCTATGTAAAACCCACTTGTGGTAACAGAGGTACTGGCTTCCACAGCTAAAAAGGCTTAATGCAGCTCTCAGTCACAAACCTCCAAGTGGGCTGTGAGCTTGAGGCTTTGCTTTCCCAACCAGAGATGCAGGCCAAGCCAACCACCAAAGCTACATGGAGGTCCTAGTCTCACTGATTATCAGTTTTTGCTCATGCAGACAAAAGGCTAAAAGATATTCAGTTAAAAAAAAAAAGGTCCTGATGGAAAAATCTCAAAAGTAGTTCCAGTGCGTTTTACGATGTGCATAGGCTTAAGAAAGAAAAAAAAATGTTTATAGACAGTCATAGAAATTAAGAAATAGTTTATAAATTAAGTCTTTAGATATAGTAAAAGTAATATAAAAGGAAAAAGCCACATAAAGATAGGAAATAGACAGGAAGTTTGGATCCTGTAAATATTGGCTGACTTTGGATTTTTTTGATTGATAACAGGTGCTAAGAGTCATGGGATTGAAAGAACCGCTAAAATAAACCAGCCTAGATATTGTAAGAAAGCTTTAACATTGAGATGGAAATCAAAAATATATTTATCAAATGGAAGTTAAAGATGCTTTGAAGAAATTGTTTTGCTTTTGGTTCCACAGGACACAAGAGGCTGTCAATTCATTCCAAGTTAATATGCATCAGGTTTCATTAGGAAAGACCTCATGATTCTTGACAGGTGATAGCTATCAGCAAAGACTACTGCTGATCTTCTCATGACTTGGTCATTATCTCGAAATTTTATTAGGAATCCCTAAAGATGTCTTTGCCCACTTTCAACAGGAAGCTGTTTGGAGAACATGATGTCCACATTCCTGTGAATTAGGTTATGTGAGGCTTTTGACTATTTGGTGGGTTATAGATAGTTGTTATAATTTAGTGTAATATATGAATATAGAATAAAAAAAACAAAAATTAATTTCAGATATTTTGCATTGGAATAGATTTTAGCATATTGATTCAAATTTGATGTTATTTTTGTTATACTAAATATATGTTTCTTCTCTTGTTTGGAGTCTTGTGCTTGCTTATGCAGTCCATTTAGAAGTGTCCTTTATAAATAACAAATGATGTTAGTAGTTAATCTATAATAATTACCCTTGTAGTCAGATTAGGTATGTTTTCAAGGTTAAACAGGTTTATTTTAGACAGATAGACGATTTTCAAACACTTCAAAACCTAAAGGATACAGCTTTAAAGATGTTTAATAACCTAAATTTTTCATGAAATGAGACATCTGCTCTTGGCAGCACCAATTTACTTCATAGAAGGATGTTGCACATCAAAGAAACTACGTAGGACTTTGTCTTCATTGTGGCAAGGTTAGCCATTTGGGTAAGAAACTGCTTTTGTCTTGATTGCATGACTGTATGCTATATAAACTGGACATTCAGATCACAAAGGAAGGTGATGTTAACCTTTGCCAAAATAAGGTGGAATGGTCTTCTGGATTCCTTCTTTACAGAAGAGTCTTCCAAACATTCTGCAGGACACAGAGGAAAGTGACTGACAAACATTGACAAAAAAAAGGCTGGAAAGTCCTTCAGATTTCCTGCTTTACTGCAAGTATGCCAGGTACTTGAGGCCTGTTGGCTGAAGATGGATGCCCCAGTTTTTGATAACTTTGGGTGACTGTTCAGGCAGATGTCTGCGTTGTTAATATTAATTCCTTCTAGAATCTTTGATGGAGTTTAAGACAAAATAATTAGAATTTCAGTTTTCCTTAGTTATAATAGAAAGTAAGTTAGGTATAATTCTTTGCACTCACTAAAATAAGATCGATAATGTAGTGTTTTCTCAGAATTTGCTAAACACAAATGTATGACTGAATATTGTGAATGGAATTCTTACTTGATAACTGCTTTTTGTAGTTGTATGTAGTTTCACTATGTTAAAGTTAAAATCTTTCATTTTTATTTAGACAAAAGGGGAAAATGTTGTAGAATATTATTTTAAGATATGTTACATTTGTTTTTGCTGTGGAACATTTTTGCAAATGATACAAAGATGTCTTGCCTTCTTTTCTGTTGCATTTGTTTAGCTATGTGAAGCTCTGTTACTGTGCCTGTTTAAAACACCTGATGGTCTAATTAACAACTGAATGGCCAATAGCAAGGCAGGAGAAATAATAGGCTCCAATGGCAGGCAGAGAGAAAAACTAGAAGGAGAAACCTGGGAGGAGAAAAATGAGGAGCAAGAGAACAAAGTAAGGAGGATGCTAAGGGCCAACCACATAGCTACACAACCAGTCACTGAGTACAAATGAAAATAAGAGAAGTAATAGAAGTAAGAATGATAAAATTTCATAGCAAATGGTAGATGGGATAAATTTAAGATAAGAAAAGCTGTCTAGAAACAAGTCATTCTAAGACCAGGCTTTCATACGTTATAATAAACCCTGTGGGCGATTTGTTTGGGAGGTATGTGGTGGGCCCCAAAAGAGCAAAGAGTAAAGGGTAGAAAAGAAACCACCAGACAATATAACTCAACAGTTTTCCAATAAAAAGAAATAAACTACTAACTCATAGAAGATCAATGATGAATATCAAATTCCTTATGTCTATAATCTTAAGGGATACATCCCATTTTGAATATAAATGAAATAAGTATATTATAGGACATGAAATCAAGTCACAGACATAGTTAGATAAGATCATTAATATCAAAGGAGGATAAAGGGACTCTAGAGAATGAGAAAATTATTTCATAACTAATTTTCAGTAAGGTTACATGGTTACAATGCTTTATATGAACAAGAAATATTGTTACATATACTATAAATAGATAGAATATTATCATAAGTATATCTTAATAAAGCTAAGTTTCCAAAATATATGACTATTTAAAGCATGTCATTTAAGGTTGAGAAAATTTATTGATAGTTTTTCATCATTATTTCTTGAGTTTCTTGCATTTATTATGACAGAAATCCTCAAATAATTTCCCTTTTTTATCTAAAAGCTGTAACTACAATATATGTAATATAATCTTCAAGAGTCAGTATTAATATAGAAAGTACTGTTTTAATATTCTCTATCTTACTGTTTAGTAAATAATTTGATAAATATTATAATGTATGGCTATAAAAATATATTCTAGAAAATTCCATGGAAATACTGCTCATACTATTAGAACAAATGTTGAATTATAAAACTGTTAACCATCAATAATTAGTCCTCACAAATTGGTCTGTTTTTTCTTAATATATATTCCACATTATCTTGGTAAGCCTATGTTTTTATCTATACAGAAAATAAAAGCTCACAATGGAATCTGTAGTTCTCCTAAGCATTAACATTATAGCTGTCAAATCATGCACTGACATTCTAGGGGATTGAAATCTTTATTATTTAAATATTAATTTTTAAGATTAAAGAATAGCTATATCATTTCCTCTCTTCTCTTTTCTCTGTCACCCCTTTCCATGTTTTCTCTCCTCTTAGATTCCTGGCCTCTTTTTCTTTAATTGTTATTTTACACATAAACACATAAATGTACACAAACACACACATACATATATAAGCCATTTAGTCTAATTAGTATTTCTTGTACATATATGATTGCAGAGCTGACCACTTTGTATTAGAAAAATAAATTAAGGGCCTCATCCCAAGGAAAAACTATCCCTATCTCAGAAGTCATTATGTGACTTTAATTCTTTGGCTAAGAATTGGACTCCATGAGATTTGTTTGAGCTTTCCCCTTTCTACATTTGCATGTCTATTGGTGTTGTCTTTGTCCAGATCTTGTCTAAAAAGAGATATAGTTGAGGTATCATGTGTAAAGTTTCCAGTCATATCTAAGCGCCACATCTCAAATCAGAGTTTCTGGTCCTCTTGTCTCTTACAATTTTTAAATTCCCTCTTCTATGATGTTTCCTGAACCTTACGTGTAGGGATTTTGTTGCAGATGTGTCGGATGAAGCCAGGCAACCCACAATCATTTCTTCACTGCATTTTGTGGCTTTCTTTAATGGTCTCCATCTGATAAAAAGAGAAGAATCTTTGATGAGGGTGAGAGTTATACTTATCTGTGGATATAAGTATTTAGAATAATTAGTTAGAAATAATATTGATAGGAAAAGTGGCAGTTGCAGGTTCTTTTTTAAGATTCATTACCTCACTAACCTGGGATATCTAGCTATGTTTCTATTACAAGGTAAGATGTTCCTCCTGTTCAGCAGACCTTAAATCCAATTAGGTAGCTGTTATGAGGTGCCAAGTTATGAGTACAATGAATGGACCTTAAGAATATCTTGCCATGCTGGTCATTTGGATATTGTTTACTTTCCTCCATTGGCAGGTATCTTCATGTCCTATGATATTTTGGCCTCAGTGAGTAGGCTTTCAAGTTCTATCCAGTTTGCATCCTCTGAGGCCTGTCTAAAAAATCCGTGATGTCTTTAACAATATGGAGTTACTTTCAACTTCTGTGAGGCAACCAAAGGTAAAGCAAGAGGCTGTATTGTTTTGGGAGTGTCTTAGTCTTCATGACCAACAATTTGAAAAGGATTTTTTTCATGACTAGTACTGGGGCTTTTGTTATATCATCTGTGGTTCTTGGGGGGAACACTGACAGTTCAAGTGATATAACTTAATTTAAATTATATAGTTTTAGCATATATATATATATTTGTATGTATTATATGTAATTTAGGTACATAAAAATAATACTACCAGGCATTATTGAGTAGGCCTTTAATCTTAGCACTTGGGAGGTGGAGGCAGAAGAATTTCTGTGAGCTGGAGGCCAAACTGGTTTACATAGTGAGTTCCAGGACAGCCAGAGCTACATACTGATATACTACCTTGAAAATAAAAAAAAAAATTCTTCATGGCTTTTTAAAACATCTTTATTGTTGCAGAAAGCAAAACTCTCGTTTTCAATTTTCATTTTTTTAAGAAGTAGACACTTGTTCACAAGATCAAGATAATCTAGCATAGACAGGTGAAAAGCCCATCAATTATCTTCTACCTGAGGACGTATTGGCAATTGATGGCTGTTTGTGCGGGAATAGTAAGTTTCCTTTGAGAATGTGGTCAGTGTGAGGTTACCTATAATCCTTTAGATGATCCTTTGCCTGTGCTTATACAAAAACAATCTATGGGTTAAAAAATAAAATATAAAGTTTAGAGAGGGCGTGATTGGAGGTTGCATGAAGTAGAAGGGAGTACTGCTGATGTATGTGATCCAGATACATTGTGTGCAGGGGGCCTATGTCTGACCCATGCTGGTTTCTTGATCATAGAACCCCAGTCTCTGCAATCCCCGATGAACCCACATTAGTTGATTCTCTGGGCTGCGTTTTTGTGGTATCCTTGAAGCCTCTGGCTCATACAATCCTTCCTCCCACTCATCTACAGCATTCCCAAGCTCCACCTAATGTGTGGGTGTGAGTCTCTATATCTGTTTCCACAAGTTGTTGGATGAAGCTCCAGTCTAAGAGTCCAGGATACCACTAAGAATCATTTCATTGACTTTTTGCTGGTAGTGTTTGGTTATATCTCTGTAAGATTCCTAAGAGTGAGTGTGGTGGCTGTCTCTGACTCTTTCAAGACCTTTTCCCTCCTACTGAGTTGCCTCATCTAGCTTTGATTGAGGGGAGGTGTCCAGTATTATTGCGACTTGATATATTATGTTTATTTGATATCCCTGGAAAGTCTTTACTTTTCTGAAAAGAAATGGAAAAGGTGTGGATCTTTAGGGAATGCAAGAGACTGGGAGGACAGGAGGGAGGGGAAACTGTAATGGAATTGTAATACATGAGAGAAGAATAAAATTACATTTCATACATGTATAAAATTCTCAAATGATGAATAAAAACAAGTTTTAAGAAAATAAGGCTCCACTGAAGCAAAAACTAACAACTTCTTAAAGTAATAAAAGTCATCTATTCCTTTTCTAAAATGATTCCACTGGAAAACTGTGCAAGAATTCCAAGAGTGCTAAATGAGAAAGAATGGGACCAGAAAGAATCTTGATCTCCAAGAACAGTGATTGTACTGATTATAGTATATTTTTCATACTATTTAAGCATAAAATTAAAAGCTCCACAAATTATGCCAATAAATGAATTTTATTTTCAGCTGATGATAAAATTATAATTTTAAAGACAGATAATTTTGACCAATATTATGATTCTATTCATTCTTTTATTTATTAAGGTTCAGTTTTATATCTTATATACTTACTTCACTTGATTTCAAATGAACAGAGGAAGGATTAAGCAACTGGTATATCATTCTCTGAACATCTATTATGGGACAACAAAAACAATCAGTATAGAATCATTTGTTATTATCTATAACACTGCAAGTTGAGTAAACAATGATGGCCCAGTCTTTAAACACACACACACAGAGGTACACACATAAATATTATGCAAATCATATGTGATATTCATTGAGAAACAAGAACCAAGTTTTCATTTATTATTCTCACAGAGTGTCAAATCTGTTGGTTTTTATTCTAAATATTTCAGACTTAATAAAAAATCCTTTATTGAAATAAGTCACAAGTTCCTAAATCTATGAATAGTTGTTACAATTGTTTTATCCTACTCCAATCAATGTTTCAGTAATATTACCTAGATAAAACCTATTATTATTTTTTTCCTTGTGGTTCTTACTTTAATATGTAATTGAACTGCAAATCTAGAAGGATGCCAAGGATTTTACCAGCATTATTAGATTACATGCAAGGCATATGTTATCAAAATAGTTTTCTAATGATTTTTAGATAAGAATATCACTAACTCATAATAAATTATCTTGAGGTAGTTTGTCATAATACTATTTCAATAAGTTTTTTGATCTTCATGTTATGAACCTTAAAGTTTCAAGTGCAGTAACATGGATAGTGAGTCTTGTCAACTGAATATTATAATAATCAGTTACAGTAATAAAAATCTTGCTATTTAATTTTAACTTTTAAAATATTTAAATACTTTAAAACTTACTTGTAAAACTCAAATAGAATTGGAGAGATGGGTCTCTGGTTAAGAGTAATTCCTGCTTTTGCAGAGGATCTGGCTTAAGCTTCCAGAATCCACAGGGTGGCTTACAACCATCTGTAACCCCAGTTTCAGTGGATTTATAACTCTCTTCTGGCCTTCATGGGCATCAGGTATGTGCATGAAGTAGTTACATACATAGAAGACACACAGTCATACATATGAAATTCAAAAAATTAGTTTAAAGACATAAATAAATCATTATTTCAATTAACAAATGAATCTATGTTAAGATACTGTTTTCTTTCCTAATGAACAGTATATCAGCTAGGGACAAATAATTGGTTGTCCTGAAAGCTTAGACAAAAAACACTGTCACACTAAGGCCATGTTTGGGAAATGGAAAATATTCACAATATATTTTCACATCAATCAGATTAATATACTAGCATCTCTAGAAGGAAAGGATGCTATTTTAAGGTGATACCAGTGAAGTAGAGTAAACAAACCTCCACAAAATCTATATCAAAACAACCAATGAAACACATGACAAAACATTGTCATATTACATTTCTCAGTCTCTGAAAACCAATCTAATATTTATGGCTATTCTTCTACTCACTGGAATCTAGTACTTATTTCAAAAATGAAAACACCTAGAATTGCTGTAATAATTCAAAAGATGTATGGTATTTGAACTTACTCCATCCATAATCTACTTTTTGCCAGATTGGCAATGCCCTTGAGAACAATACCATATAATCATGCTGACAATCAGTAACTTGGCAGGTGTATGGAAGAACTAGTGCTGAACTTGAGATCCTTCTAAGTTTCATCCCATGAAAATTATCATTATTTGACCATTTTCCTTCAAAGATGGGACTTACAACATACCTTTTGTAAGGAGCATAAACTTAAATGAAATATATTTCCCTGGTGTCCTTGGTCAAGGCAATTTTAGAAATTCTTTGCCATTGTTGTTTCCTAATGCAAAAGATAAAATATTGTACCAAAGACTAGTCTGTCTGGCAACTAAAAATGGCAAGCTTTCAAATGACTTACATGTAGTAACTTATAGATCTTTAATACATTCTTGAGACTATACAATACATTTGCTTAAGGGTTTATGTGTGTGCTTTCAGGGCTATGTGCTCATTCAAGGAAGATCTCAGAAGTAAAGAGTTTTCAAAACCATGTTTAAATATTGATGGTGTATCTCAGTAAAGATTCAGAACTATTTCGAAAGCACTAAGGAACTTAAAAGAAGGGGAATTTAAGAAACTCTTCATACATCCAGTCATTTGCATACTATTAAGCTACACTAGATATAATTTCAATGATCACAAAAAATTTACTTTAGAAAAGTTATCAAACTGCCAATTGAAAATAGCAAAATATTATACATGAAGAACATGATTTACCAATATTTTATTGCGTATTATTGTGTCAATGTTCATGAGGGAGATTGGTCTATAATTGTTTCTTTTTTTAGTTCTATCTTTGTATGGTTTGTGTATCAGGGTAACTGTAATCTCATAAAAGAGTGTGGCAATGTTCCTTCTGTTTCTATTGTGTGCAGCAACTTAAGGAGTACTGGTATTAGCTCTTTTTTGAAATCTGGTAGAATTCTGTGCTGAAACCAAAACATGTGGTATATTTACACAATGGAGTATTACTCAGCAGTAAAAAATTAATGACATCTTGAAATATTCAGACAAATTGATATGGCTAGAAAAAAATATTCTGAGTGAGATAATGCAGACAAAAATAGATAAACATGTTATTATTCACTGATAAATGGATATTAGGTGTAAAGCAAATGAAAACAAAACTATAATGCACAATTCCAGAGAAGTTAGGGAGAAAGGGGAAACCCTAAGAGGGACACACATGGAGGGCCCCAGTAAGGAAAATAATTGATATCATTGGCAAACTTGGAAGGGTTAGAACGGAGGGGATGAAGTATGCGAACATGAGAGATCAATAAGACAGTGTTTATGGATGGATGGAGGGAATGAGCAATGAGAGAGAGAGGGGGAGAGGGAGAGGGACAAGGAGAGAAAGAGAGAGAGATTCTGATTGAGGGAGCCACCATGGGGTTAGGGAAAAACCAGGTGTTAGAAACATTCTCAGGAATCTACAAGGGTGACCCTACTAAGAGACCTAGCAATAGTGGAGACAGTGTCTGAAAGGGCCTTCCCCTGTAATCAGATTAGTGACTATCCTAATTGTCATCATAAAACCTGCATCCAGTAACTGGTGGAAGTAGATGCAGTCCTCCATTTCTAAGCAATGCGTTAAACCCGTGGAGCTCAGTTGAAGAGTGGGAGAATGGATCATATGAACAAGGGTGTCAAGAGCACACAGAGACAGCTGATCCCAGGTAGTGGGAGCTCATGGACTATGGACTGACATCTGGGGGACTTACATGGGAGTGAACTAGATCCTCTGAATGCTGGTGACAGTTATATGGCTTTATCTGTTGTGGGGAATGGCAGTGGTACCTATGCCAGGTATATGAACTGGGTTTTTGGAGCCCATTCCCTATGGTAGGATACCTTGGTCCATCTTGATGTGAAGGGGGCTTGATTTTGTATCAAGTTGGTATGCCAGACATTGTTGACTTCCCAAGGAAGGCCTTACCCACTCTGGATGTGGAGTGGATGGGGAGTGGAAAAGGGGAAGTGGGAAGATGAGAGAAGGGGAGGAATGGAGAACTGAGGTGGGTATGTAAAATGAAAAGTAAATTATTAAACAATATTTATGAAAAAGGAACAATCAAAAGCTGTCATATAAAACTGCTATAAGATTTAAAATATTCAATTTTTGATAGAAATCACAAACACGCAAGGAATTAATAATTCATGATTAATATACAAAACAAAAGCAATTAATAATAAATGTCTTTGTGAAAGTGAGGAGTCACTCAGATAATTAAATATTTTCAAGTACCTAAAAGTAACTTCCATAGGACTAAAGATGAGACCTCATTATCAACAAAACTATAATTTATATAATTAGGTATTTAAAAGGAGAAGAATAGAAATTTGAATCCTATAAATACAATATGTACAGTAGAAAATTCACTGTAGAATGAAGAGAAATAAGAAATGTAAAAATGGACCATAGAAAATTATTCAGCATATAGACAAGAAAAGAGTGAATAAAAATGAAGTTAGCTTAAGAGACATAATGAGCACCATCAAGAACACAAACAAAAGGATGAGGAAAGTTACAAAAGAAGAGTGTGGAAAAATGGAAAAGCAATACCATAAAATTTCCCAATTATGAGGAATAGTATGAATTTAATATAAAAAATCAAATTCTGAGAGGAATGACCAGAAAGGTATCTAAACCTAGGCCTAAAGTATAGTATAGTTTAAATACAAAGACAAACTCTTCAATGAATCAAATAGCCATTTTATCACATAAGGAATATTTATTATGTTTATCTTATCACATATGAGATTTATTCACTACATTTACAATCAGTTTCTACTTGGAAATAATAACCATCAAAAACAGAAGTAAATTTTTTTATATATTTCAGTATGGTAAATTTATTTATCAGATTTTCTCATTGGTACAACTTCAAACACATAGTCACTGTGTTCTGGCAGCACAGGGAACATAGGATGGTTTTAAAAGAATGTTTGTAAATCTGCAGATAGTTTTCCTACACCTCATTTGATTGTACAGTCAATACAACAAAGTCCCATGTGACCAAGTTTAGACAAATCATAAAAACACACTTCACAGATGTTATTTTTGTATTCAGTGGGTAAGAACATTAGCATTCTTTAAGTATTGTCTTCTCTTGTGAAGTTTTGACTGAAAAGGAGGAAGAGGTCAGGTGAGGGGGAGTGGAAGGGACTGTTATACAATGTTTACAGCTACACATAATTTACAAATTATCAACTTAGAATGACTCTTCTTGTGATGTTAGTTTCTGACACTGAATGCAGTCACAGGTATTTAGTTGCCCTCCAAAGGCTTTCTCACTATAACCTTCCTTGACCATTGAACTGGAAGCCTCAATTGAAGACCAGCTGTTATCAGCACTTAGGCATTCATCTCCATCTTGACCACAAGTACTTATTAACCTCTGGAACAAAATAGCTACCACCAGGAGGGTGGGCAATCACACCACAGTGACAATGTTCCTTCTGTGGGGATTTTCCAGTTTCCCAGAACTGCAGAATTTACTCTTTGTTGTGATTATTCTCTCCCATGTGACCATCCTCCTAGCAAATGCATCTATCATGGTGGCCATCAACCTCAGTCACAACCTTCATACCCTGATGTACTTTTTCCTCTTTGCTCTGTCATTTTCAGAAACCTGCACCACTATGGTGATCTTACCCCAGTTGTTGGTGGACTTGCTATCAGAGAACAAGGACATTTCTCTCCATGAGTGTTCCACACAGAGGTTTTTCTTCTTTGGATTGCAGCTAACAACTGTTTCATCTATGTCTGCTATGTCCTATGACCATTACACCGCTATCTATAACCCCCTGCATTATCCCATCTTTATGACTAGAAAGATCTGCTTCCAGCTTATCATGGCCTCTGGGATGGTTTCTCATTTTCTCTGTGCACTGTCACCATAATATTCAACTTGTCTTTTTTGTAACTCCAACATCATTCAGCACTTTTTTGTGACACTGCGCTTGTGGTTGCCCTTGCCTGTAACTGCACTTTTCTTCAGAAAATGATTCTCCTTGCATTCATTGTCTTTGTGTTGGTGGGCAGCTTTATTTTGATCATTTCTTATGTCTTCATTGTTTCCATAGTTAAGATGCCCTCTGCCAAGGTATAAGACCTTTTCAACTTGCTCCTTCCACTTCACTGTGGTGTTCATACATTACGGATTTGCTTTTTTTCTCTATCTGAGGCCCAAGAATGGTGACACACTCAGAGATGACACATTGATGGCAGTGACATACACTGTTCTGACATCTCCACTCATCCCCATCATTTACAGTTTAAGGAACAAAGACATGCAGACAGCCCTGAGAAAAAGTTCTGAATCGTGTAATTAAGGGCTTTCCTCAAACGTTAAATAAAAGAGCTCGGAACATTTGAAAAGCTGAAATGATTTTGTTAAATAAATGATGAAAAGTAGAGTACTTCCAATAAAAATAATAACAGTGCCCAAAGAAATGGAAGTGCCCAATTGCCTGATAAGTTTTAGTCTCATATTTATCTTACTACAAAGCCAGTAGTCAGCCATGAAAACATACATACAAGTACATCGACTGAGCAAATTGGATTTATATATTTAGAAATATTCATGTATGTAATAACAATTGATTTTTAAAAAAGGCCATGATCTTGAAAGAGAGAAATGAAGGATATTATGGAAGAGTTCAGAGGAAGGATAGGGTAGCAGAAAATGATGTAATTATAATCTCAAAAAATAAAATGAGCAATTAAGAAACAAGATGGGAATTTCAAATATTAAAATATTATTACATATTTACATTCATTCGTATATAGAGTATATAGCAGAAATTTTTTAAAAGATTGTTTAAAAATTCCATGTTTTCATAACATTTGCCTTTTAACAAGAAAAAATATTAAAACAAACAGTAAGAGTGAGAAAGAGACAGAGAGAAAGTAATAATACATTTACATTCAAAAGAAACATGGCAAACCCACATGTTTAGAATTGATTAGAAGGAATAACCACAATGCAGAGAAATAGCAAAGAATTTTTAAAAAATATTCTACTAAACTTTATTCAAACATAGAGAAGAGGGCTGAATTTTTTATTATTACTTTATAAATAATACCAATCAAAATTCCCACTTCCTCCCATCCTCCCACTTCCCTCCCGCTCCCCCCCCCACACTCTCCCCCCAACCCTCCAGTCCTAAGAGAAGGCAGGGTACCCTGCCCTCTGGAAAGTCCAAGGCCCTCCCCTCTCCATCCAGGCTTAGGAAGGTATGCATCCAAAGAAAATAGGATCCCAAAAAACCAGTAAATGCAGTAGAGACAAATCCCATTGCCATTTTCATTGGCTCCTCCATCTGCCCCAACTGTCAACCACATTCAGAGGGTCCAGTTTGACCTCATGCTCATTCATTCCCAGTCCAGCTGGAGTTGTGAGCTCCCATTAGCTCAGGCACACTTTCTCAGTGGGTGGACAAACCCCTGTGGTTCTGATTTCCTTGCTCATATTCTCCCTCCTTCTGCTCTTCAACTGGACCTTGGGAGCTCAGTGAAGTACTCCGATGTGGGTCTCTGTGTCTACCTCCATCAGTTGCCTGACGAAGGTTCTATGGGGATATTCAAGATAGTCTACAGACTGACTATGGGACAAGGCAAGTTTAGGCACCCTCTCCTCCATTGCCCAGGGTCATCCCCGTGGACTTCTGGAAACCTCTCCAGAGCCAAGCCTCTTGCCAACTCCAAAATGGCTCCCTCAATTAAAATATCTCCTTCCCTGCTCCCATATCCATCCTTACTCCAACCTCAACTATCCCACTTCCCCAACTCTCCCCAACCCTCCCCTTCTCCCCCCTCTCTCTCTTCCTGTTCCCTTCCCTCTCCCCTGGCCCCCATCAGAAATAAAAATTTTATATCAATCAAAGCTATACTTTACAAAAGAATAAATATGTAATATGTTCCCAAATAAATAAAAACTATGAAAAATTATTACTAGCACACTTGCTGTATAAATAGTATTAAATTGAATGTTTCTAGCTCAAAGGGTAAGACATTAAAAATTAAATCAAAAATTTAAACAGAAAATGACATGAGAAGCGTTAATTCCACTGACTAATATAAAAGCTCACATCCATGAGTGATTGGGAAGCTATCTTCATGGTTAAGAACACTTGCTGCTTTTACCTAGAACTCAGGTTCATTTGTCAGCATTCACATGGTGGCTCCCAACTCCCATCAGCTCCACTTGCAGGGAATCCAACACCCACTGCTGGTCTCTGGAGACACAGAATGCTTATGATATAAGACATCCACCAAAATATATAAGACATACACAGAAAGTAAAAAGAAATAAATATCGTAAAGATATCAATACATATTTTTATAATAAGTAATTACAAATATGTTTAACAGATCCAAAATATCTCTGTAGTTTGTACAACAAAACCATACAAGTTCAGCTATTTAGTGGATCAATAAAGGAACAATGTTTTGTATGGTATTTATAGTAATTAGAAATTAATATGAAATAGACAATGTTAATTTCATTCCCTATGGCAACAATTACTAAAACATGTATCATAAGAAATGGAAAGGGAATTAACATAGTAGACTACAATAGAGTAAAATATCATCAATATCTTAGCTTCTTTCAGTTGTAGAATCTGGGGTATATGATATGAAAGAAGAAATAACACTGTATAGGATTATGAAGAGAGAAAAGAGTAAAGGAGAAGATAATGGGGAATTTAATAAGATAAAATAAATTTTCATGTTGAAATACTCATTTTGTACATTTGTTTTTAAAAATAGTATGATAAAGCAAAATTTAGGTTAAAATAAAATTTGCTAAAAATAAAATATAAAAAACAATGTATCATGTGAATAATCTTAGAGTACTAATGTACCTAAATCAATTGCATAAATAGACTTTAATAAAAGCTTATTAATGGAGATTAGGAATAAAATCACTAGTCTATGATGAATACAGAAAAATTATAAACATCTTTGTTCATAGCACCAGAACATAAATACATAAAGTAAAGCCTGACATAATCTAAAGAGAAAGCAAAACTATTCAGAAATTTTAGCATCTCTTCTTTTATAATTGACATAACAACAGTAAAGATGCATACAGTTATAATACACATATATAGATCATCTTAAAACAATAAAATATAAAGTCTTTCAAATTTTTGAAGAACATTATCAAGGATAAATAACATATGAGGCAAGAAGGCAAAGCTCAATAATTTTAAAATTTCTTAAGTTATATGCAGTACATACTCTGAGAACAACAGAATATGGTTATAATTATTCTTACACTGTGAGAAAATGATGCTGGTAAAGATGGTCTTTCAGATAAATAGGTTATAATATAAAATAGTATATGATTAACTTATTAGCAAAAATAGTATTTCTCTATTATTAATGACTGACTATAATAATTTATGGTATGAATACCATGTCCTGTCAAGAAATCACAAACCATTTTTATCAGAATAAGTCATTCTTTCTCAAAGCACCTTCTCCACAGCACGAACTCCTTGGGATATTAAATAATATTATAATTTTATTTATTTATTTTACATCTGAACTGCAGTTTCTCCTCCCTCCTTTTCTTCCAGTCCCTCTCTGCACACTCTCAATCCATGCCTCCTCTATTTCTGTTCAGCAAAGATATCATGGATATCAAGAAATTATGGATATCAACAAATCATGGGTATCAAAAAAACATGGCAAATCAAGTTGTACTTGTTTTAATGCTGGGCAAGGTAATCCAGTATGAGGAATAGGGTTCTAAAAGCCAGCAAAAGAGCCAGAGGAGCAATTTACCAGTTAACTAAAAATAGGGAACAGGATAAATAAATTAAGGAAATACATGAGATGGAACTCACTACATTTTAAAAACAAAGAGAAGGAAGCATTTTACACACTAACACAGTCATAAAATAATGTCAACTTAAAGAACAACTGAGTAAAACCATGTTTTGTTCATGAATGTAATCTTAAAACTGAGGAGGCTGCTACAAGAAGTCAAGAGCTTGAGTTCAGGGTGAGCTATATAGAAAGTTCCAGGTCATCTCAGTCTGTAGAAAAAGAAATATGAAACAAATCAACAGAGGGATATTATAATGTCCAAATATATTTCAGGTTACTCACAGTTAAGATCATTCTTACTTTGAAGGTAATAATTCTGGTAAAAACATTAACGGATAGTAGATGTATAAAGATATAGTTTGTAGAGTTTTTAACATAAATTTGAATATAGAACAGTGTTTCCAAATGTTATTACATAAACTGATTTTCTACTTAAATACTTTTAAAGTTACATTAACATGAAACAATAAACCAGCTGCTCTTTTCATGATTCACAAATTCACAGATTTAAAAAGTGCTTTTGACAGTATTATCAGAGCTTGAGAAGAAAATTTATTTTTATATTTTAGGAAAAAGAAATGGTTTATTTTATTTATGAGGTTTTGTTTACTTAATATATTAGAAAAGATAATTGGAATCAAATAAATTTTGAGTAAAATTATAGAAAGTACAAACTTAGGAATTTGAATCTGATAGGAAAACTAGCTTTTCTAAACTTGAGACATTGGTCAAGTTAGATAATACAGCTGTAGATGTTTTATCATATCTGAAATAAAATGTGATAAGAATACCCAGTAAAGCTAAGAGAAAGAAAAGAGATACATAACACAGCAAACATTTTCTGACACATAATAAGCACATAAGGATTGTTGATATTAGATTCTCTGTATACTGTGAGTAATATACTACAAGTTATTCAAGAAATGCTTTTTTTTAGAATCCTCTCAGAGCTATCAGGCATTCTCAAAATATCCTGATGCTTCTTTTAATTTACTTTTTATGAACTTACTACTAAAATACAATTGAAAATTAAACAATTACTATATAAATAATTATCTCACATGGAAGTTGTGATCTGAGGTCATTCTGTCATGCTGAAAAGCATAACAGTTGAGGACAAATATCTGAATGATGATAGGTGTTGGGAAATACAATATCATGTTCAAGGTGAATAATAAGTTATTGTCATGTAAAATCTAACAAATTCTATGGTCTGTAGGTTTATATTTTCTCAATATTAATCTTTTAAAATCCTAATTCAATGCCTTTGGGAGAGTATTGATCTATGGGTACAGATGTTTTACAAATGAAATTAGGTCCTTAAGGAAAAAGAAGTAGGTTCTCAGCCCTCTTTCATGTAAAAAGATATTCAGGTCATGCTTCTCCTGAAAAAGTGAGCCCTCTTCAAACACCAAATGTTCTGGTGTCTTGATATTGGACCTCACAAATGATGTGGGAGTACCCTCTATATGCTGTGATTACCATTAATGAATGAAGAAGCTGCTTTGGACATATAGCAGGGCAGAACTTAGCTAGGCAGGGAAACTTAAACTGAATGCTGGGAGGAAGAAGGATGGAGTCAAGAGAGAGGCAGCTATGGAGTCACCAGAGACAGACACTGGGAACTTTACCCAGTAAGACACAGCCACGTTGCAATATACATATTAATAGAAATGAGTTAAATTACTGTAAGAGCTAGCCAATAAGAAGCTAAAGCTAATTGGCCAAGCAGTGATTTAAATAATAGAGTTTCTGTGTGTTTATTTCGGGGCTGAGTGGCTGGGAACTAGCTAGTGGCCTCCTACAACACACAGGCTATAGAACTCTAAGAAATACTGTGCATTCTTTATAAGCCATCTATTTTATGCTATTTTACTTCAGCCACCCTAATAATCTAATATTCCCAGGGAGAATAAACGATGAAATTAACTGATAGCTACTATTTATTGAGCATATACCATGTGCTTACCAAAATCATATTTTATGAGCTCATTAGCTTTGTGAGGTTTCAAAACCATCTCAACTTTATAAAGTGAATACCAATATATCTTTCTTACTAATGGTAAAACAGAATCTTGAAGAAATTATCATTCAGAAAATGTATTTAGCAGTTATAAGTATTACAAAGAAATGAATGAAAATACTTAGGATAAGTTTTAGGACAGAACAAGTACTTAATATATGTCAGTTATAATATTTTAGATATAGGATCATATGACTAGATATATAAATAATAGTTTTTTATATGTGAAAAAGGAATAATTTCCTCAGAGAAATTTTGTAAAAATTAAATGAGATGATACATGGATTGGATGGCACATATTAAGTACTTGATAAAAGTTAGCTATTATTTCTCTCAATTACAAATATAGAAATGAAACAACAAAAAGTGTACATAGCTTATCTAATGTCATATGAATCATAATAGATCTAGATCTACATCCAATAGCCTCAAAACATAAGTTGGACAATGTTTAACCAGTGATCAATAGTCATTCCTCTACTGATTAGCAAAATTGGAGAAAGTGCTACACAAACAGCATTTAGATATTCTGCAAAACAGCACTTAAATGTAAAGCGAGGCGTACCCATTTTTCTTTTCTTTTTGTCAGATCATGATGTAAAGAAGTTTAATATAATCAAATCAGTTTATAAATTTAAATAATATTTCCCTCAAGAGACCCAGAGAGATTGCCAAGGGAATAAAAAAGATGGAACAGTGACGTTTAATGAGAGGTAAGTGGATGTAGTCACAGCCATTATACAGAATGCAAACATTGTGCCAAGGAAAGCAAGTTCCAGATAAGTGGTGTCCAAATATGCTACAGTCATTTGAAAGGAAAATATGTTAATTGAAAAAAGATCAATTTGTCTTAAGGTATATCAATTCCCAATTTTCTGAGGAACTGCCACATTGATTCCACAGTGGAAGTGCAAGTTGGCACTCCCACCAGAAATGGAGTTGATTGAGTTGTATGGATGTTGTCTTTGGTTATGGGGCCCTGCTGTCACTTTAGTGAAAGCAACTCTCTGTCCTAGTGTAAGTCTGGGTTATTTAGAGAACATCAAAGGACACCCTAGGTCAAAAACTCAATGGAATGATACCCAATTCCACCACTAGAAGTCTTGCCTAGCTACAAAACATGGCCAGTTCTGACTGTATCTTCCTTTAACAGAAATCCTCAATAGTGTCACCCTCATAGATTCCAGAAAATTTTCACTGAACTAGGTTTCTACATTGTCCCACAAATGCTGCCCCATATTTTACCTGTCTGTCCTTTTACTCTCTCTCCACCCAACCTGTTTCCTCCTGTTCCTAGCCTCACCCATCCCCAGTCCTCCTGCAAAATCTAGTCTGTTTTCCCTTCCCAAGGAGATCCTTGTGTTCTCCATCCCCCATGGTTTACCTCTTTGCTTAACTCTATGAGCCTATGAATTATAGATTGATTATCATTTACTTATCAGCTAATATTCATTTATAAATCAATGTATGAATAAATAACTCTGCTATAGCTACTTTCTAGCAATAGCTTTTGTTGTTCATAGCCCTGTATACTGATAATACTAGGTGGAGGCTCTCTGCCAAAATAAACTCATAAATAAAATTAGGGTATAAGGACAATTGGTGAAGTATATCTGGCGTGGTACAGAAGAGAGAAGCAGTAGAAAAACAAGCAAGGAAGCAAAGAAAGAAACAAAAACAGGATATTGGGAAGTACATGAAAAACTGAAACAGTTGAGGCAGAAATGATAGCTTCACAGTAAAATAAATAAATAAAAGAAACTCTTACGGAAGACCCAAGAATGGTTCCAGCCCCCACAGAAGGCAGCTCAGCTCATAACTGCATTTACCTCCGACTTCATCATACTCCATATTCTCTCATTTGCCTTCACTAGGACATACCCTCACATGCTCATACCCACACAGAGACACACATAAATGCATTGAAATTAAATTTTTTTTTGTTTTCAAAATAGATTTTCTCTAGCTTTGGAGCCTGACCTGGAACTAGCTCTTATAGACCAGGCTGGCCTCAAACTCACAGAGATCTGCCCGCCTTTGCCTCCCAAGTGCTGGGATTAAAGGCTTGTGCCACCACTGCTTGGCTTCAAAATTAAATAAAATAAATCTAAAAAAGAACTGAAACAGAATTTCACTATTTCTTCAAGTTAAAAACTCAAAATTTATTGAGCTTGCCCTGAGGTCATAAGTGCAGGAGAGCTATTCTTGCCCCGCATCAGTTGCAGCATTCAGGAGAGTGGCCTTTACCCTTTTCCTGAATAACACAGGAGAATTGGTGCTGAAGGTATATGTATAGGAGAACCGACCCTAAGGATGTGAAAGCAGAATTGGCTCTGTCCCTTGCTAATCTTTGCAAGGAGTGAACTAGCCACGGCGAAGCTGGAGAGCTTGTGCTGGTGATGAAGATGAGAACCTGGCAGGCTGACCAACCCTGTAACTACCCAGGCCCAGAACCAGCATTATATGGTGACCCACCCCTATATCCATCCCATCTCTGATCTGCTGGTGCACGAGTTTAAGGTCCTGTGGACCCAGAGCTGCAGGATTGCCGTGACACAGGGCAGCAAAAGGATGTCCAGGAAGAGTCCCAGCTTTGATGGTGTAGCAGAGACTACAGCTCTTGAACCAGACCAATGACACTTTGTAATGTACACCTGCATATAAAAATGTGTGGGCAAAGGAGTTAGTGACTCACTGTGTCACACTGCAGCTTCCATGATAAGATTTATGTTTTCTCCCTCCTTTTCTCTTGAATTTTGTTTTATTCTTGGTGGAGGAGAGAGATGTATGGGATCTAGAGGCAGGATGTGAAAGACACAAAGAATAAATACAAATTGTCACCATAGAAATTTTGCCCGTTGGATGGAGATAGAGACAGAGACCCACATTCACATCAGAGCAAGGGACTGAGCTACCAAGGTCCAGTGGAAGAGCAGAAGGAGGGAGAAGAGGTGCAAGGAAGTCAGGACCGCGAGGGACTGGCCCACCAACTGAGACAGTGTGCTCAATCTATTGGGTGCTCATCAAATCCAGCTGGACAAGGACTGAAGGAGCATATGACCAAACCGGACTCTCTGAATGTGGCTGCCAATGGGGACTGACTGTGAAGCCAATGATAATGGCACAGGGACCTATCTCTTCTGCATGTATTGGCCTTTTGGGAACCTAATCTATATGGATGCACACCTTCTTAGACCGAGATGGAGAGGGAAGGGTCTTGGGCTTTCCACAGGGCAGGGTATACTGCCCCCTCTTAAGGAAGCAGGGGGAGGGCGGTGGGGTAGTGGGGGAGCGGGAGGGCCTGGGACAAGGGGAGTAAATGTAAATTTTTCTTTTAACAATAAAAAAAAGAAAAGAAAAGAAAAAAAGAAAGTTAAAAATACATAAAAAGTAAAATAATGATAGTTTGCTTTTTCACCTGTGCAGCAAATTTTCTCGATTAACTTTAGATCTTTTCTAATTAATTCAATTGCCAAGGATTCTTCGCAAGAATCAATATCGAGACTCAGATGATATGTGCACAGACCTTCTTAAATTTAACTCTAACATACCTGAATTTTGATATTCATATTGCCCACTATGCTAATTTCAGAAGAAATTTAAATGGCCATGAATATTTTGACACATATGCAAAGATTCAAATGTATTAAGTCTTTGATACAAATTGGCTTAAAAATGTGACTTGATGGACCCTATCCTCAGATAAAATACTTAATAAGTCCAAATATAAATCAAAGCAGCCAAGTATAAAAATGAAATCCATTATACTAAACTTTCTAAGGGAAAGGATGATTATTTCCACATTTCTTCCTTCTGACAGTTTAATTTCCTAATATTAAACTTTGAGTGATATACACTGTCGAGAATATTAGAACATTAGACATGTGGTACATCAGTGAAAGAATTTATGTCCTATACCCTCTATTATTAAAATTGTTAATTCTTGTATTTTGAAAATCATATACACATATATAAATATACATTTATATATATGTGTCAATATTTTCTATATAGCATTTTATCAACATTCTGTATTCAAAAATTCTCCTCATACATAAAGAGAAATAATATTTAGATCTCCATAGACTATTTCATTAGTCCTTATGTCATACAACATTCACAGGCAGTGTCTTATCCCTATTCACTTACCTCTCTTGAAAGACACATCATGTATGACATAATATGGATGTCATGATTTGAGAAGAAAAATACTTTAACATCCATATTCAGATTTACAGATACAAATGCATTCAAATAAAGTAGGTAACCCTTGGTTCCATATTTAATGTAAGGGTCATGCCATCTTGGTTAAATACTAAAAGTCATTTCACATATCAAAAACTACTACTTTGTTATCAGGCACAACACAAAATTATTAATAATTTTAGCACCCCAATATGAAACAAGTCTAGCATCTTTACAGCTTATTTTATGGTTCTGTTAGCAGTGTATTTCTCTCTTTATTCTAATTTATGTTTTTTACTGATGAATCATTTCAAGGGCAATGCCACTTTCTCTAATAAACTCAGGATAATATGCTAAAATTGCTATTCATTAGGCACTCCTACCAATTCCCTAAACCTATTCTGTCTATAATGTTTTTAGTAATATTTCATGCATTCTAAAATCTCTAGACCTGCTCTGATATCTGAAAATTATGCATACTCTTTTTCATTAATAATAGAAATTTATATCTCAAAAACTTAGATATTAAGAGGAAAATTCACGGCACTGACCAAGTCAATTTTTGGTGAAAATCTGTCTTTTCTATGCATAGATTCTAACTTCTGTGTAAATTTATGGTGATAGGAGGGCATAAAGGAGGAACAACTCAACCTCTGTCATGATGTCATATATTTCATTCCTAAAGGTTCTTTTCTAACAGTTTAATAATTAATGGAAGATATAGTTTTTAATAATTAGTATTTGTCTTTATTAACATATATTAAGTATACACAATAATTATCTTTATTATGACAGTGTCTTACATGTATATAATATATTTAGATGATATCCTTTCCCCTACTATTCTCACTTATCAATATCCCTCTGTTTCTGATCTCCTTCCTCTTGGTAACTAGATCCCTTTCACTCATTCTTTCTTTCTTGATTTGTGTGTGTGTGTGTGTGTGTGTGTATGTGTGTGTGTTTCAATGATTTAATTAAGGTTACTTATATGAGCATGGGTGAAGAAAGAAGTTATTTATAGGACCATGGAAACTTGTTACAGGCTACAATACTGAGCAAAATGTTTCTCCCTTCCTCAAAAATCATTAACTGCATATAGATTCTCAGAGAGTAATAGGGCCGACGTATATCTCCTCTTGCAACTATTAACTGTATAACAATATGCTGACATAACTGGATAAATGAATGTTGATGCAATTTATGGCAATTTGTCTTTTTAATCCATTAATCAGAATATTGATACAGAAGAGCACAGCCCTTAATTATATTTTCTTGGCTATTAACAACAGTTCATCCAGTCACTTTCTCACCAGATGCTTCAGCTTGTGAATATATGCATGTATACACTTTAGCGATCTTGTGGGCTACTAATGAAGTATGATCATATTCATTCCCTTATTATCCTCTCTTATCAGCCTCTCCCTATTTCTTTACTTACTACTAATTAATAATAATTCATATTAATATTAATAATTAGACACCTTTTGGTGCACATGTGTGAGCAAATATATTATATTAACAAGTGTAGATGTTAAGAAAAAGAAATGTGTATATATATATATATTTATATATATATATAAAATCTTTCCCAACATCTATCATGTTGCTTGAATATATGTTTTCAGGACTGGGACTGGTCATTTGGTAGTGCATAATTAGTTGGTGTTCTCTTTCCTGAGAAAGACTATATGATTATCTCTCGATATCAGGTTGTAGTTTTCTATAAACCATGCAGAGCAATTAAATCAAACTGAGGTTATTCTATGGAAGACAAAGATACCATACCTTTAAACAATGCAATGCTCATGAATATCCACTTTTTCTCAACTGCAAAGTCGACATAATTTTATATGATGAGGACTATTCCCTTCTCACAGACTATGGGTATCTATGAGAAATTATTTTTGCCATTCTTTTCTGTCCAGTGCTGGGTATTCTGTGTTTGTCCACATTCATAACAGTACTTCAAGAATCATTCTTTCACCACAAAGCAAGCAAGTAATTAAACACAGCATTTAATTCAGTCAATTTAGTCACCAATAAGCCCAGATGCATATCTACCACCTGTCTTTCAAGAAAAAGTCTGTTCTCTACCAGACATGAAAAACAAGAGATGCATTTTATTTAGATGTACATATTCTGTCAGATTTGGGATATGGAAGAAAATAATGTACAAATTTGGGATATGGAACAAAATAATGTACAAATGAGTCATGTTTAAGAATTGTAGCCTAGATATCTTTCCCTTTCCAGACTAAAGTTGTGAGTCATGGGAATAAAAGGTAGTGAAGTAAAAGAAAGGCAAAGTAGGTGAGTTTAAATACCACTTCTTAAAATATTCCAAAGGAACATGTGATACAGGAGGAGGATGACATAAAAGAACAAGAAAGCAGGTGGATCATGTACAGACAAATTTAAATAGAAATCAGCATTTTATTTAAACAAAGGAAAATGTGCATTTCTAAGAATGGATCAAGTGTGCAAAAGCCATGGCAGGATCCATATCTCTATTATTTTCTGCTACACATTCTTGGAGTCTAATGGGCAATGAATACTAAACCTCATTAAAAAATGTTCTAATGAATCTAGTCTATTATATCCGTTCCTCATTTATGAATTCATGATTGTTTTGCTATTTTTCTCTCCTAGGATATTGAAATTAGTATAATTTTGCATAAGTGACTAAACCCCCAGAAAGAATCTTTACTCACAACTTTATCTCAGTTATTAACTGTATTTACAGACATAGCAATGCTTAGATTTGACAAGCTGGAATCACATGGGAATAGATTCTCAATTAAGGTTATCTGTTCAGACTGGCCTATGGGGATATCTGTGGGAGATTATCTTGATTACATCTATTCAGCTGGGAAGGTTCTCCCATCATTCCCTAGGCAAGGATCCTGAATTCTGTTAATAACAAACAAAGCAATCTGGAAGAAAGAGTGCATCTATTCACTTTGCCTCTGTCCTTGACTGTGAATGTAATGTGACCAGTTCCCTCAACCTCCCACCACTGTTACTCCTACAATTCTGGATTTTTACCTGGAATATTAATCAGGGGCGCTTTCCCGGTAAGTTGTGTTTGTATCAGCACTTGATAAAGGCAACAAAAACAACAAAAAAGTAGATTGCAGCATCACAATTGTACATCAGGTCAACATGTTTAGGCCTGGATCAAAAAAAATAAAAATATTCATGCCACATATAAAACCATCAATGAGTAAAGAAAAATAAGATGAGAACGTTTGTGTATCTTCCTATAGAAGTTTTTTCTGATTTAAATACCACTAATTCATGTACTGGGTGTTCTCCAAGGGTCTCCCTTAATGAACTAATGCTACTGAATGATTCTTCTATTGATTTTTACCTACAACTAAGATATATTCATTTTGCTTTTTATTTGTTCATAGGAATCAAAAATATTTGGCATTTTAAAAAAGATACTATAAGTAAAACATTGTCTTTCCATAAAAAACAAATAAGAAATATTGTTTGATTTTTGAATGTAGAATTGAGAGGTGAATAAATGTAGGGTCTTATATTTAATTTGGTTATTTCATTCTCCTGGATCAGCTACAGGAGTTCTGAGCCTAACTATTATACACAGTAAATTCCTAATGATTGTTATTTTTCTATTTTTGTACAAATTTCAAACAGTAAAAACTTTCCCCTATGCACAGGAAAATTTGTAGCAGTCCAGCTACACCCATATCTAATCAGAAAGGAATAAATTCTGGTGCTGAGGAGAAATTACCTTGCTAAATTCACCTAATATTTCTTATTAATCTTATTTATAATCTGCATTAATTTTCTGTTGTATTTCCTATACAAATGAAGGGTGGTTCTGGTATTTGATTCATGGAATAACCTACTAAACCTATTATTACAACCCTGCAAAATATAGACATATATATTGAAATGTTTTTATTTTAATTAGTGTTCATCCAGAGGTAAAGTTTATTTCCTTGTCTAGATTACATATAGTAATTATCTGATATGATTTCTTTATGAATTAGTTATAAAACAGATATCTTTTTGTACAATATTGGATTTTTTTAATTTCATGCATTCATACAATGGATTTTCATATTGCCCACTTCCCCTTACTTTCATATTCCCTGGGACACCTTAATACATCTCTACCCTGTCTTCATGTTCTATTTTTATTATTTTATTCATACAATTATTTAATAATTATTTATTAGTATTAGTAGTAGTTATTGTAGTAGGTTATTTGCAAGAGACCTGCACAAGACCAGATAGTCACAATGTCAACAGGGATGGAGTAATGGCTACCAGGACCCTATATCTGGAGGAGGACTTATTGGAAGTTGTAATTGCCACTCTTGGTTGGCACTTTGACTACATCTGGAATTAAGTAAAACCCAAATGGCTGGGCACACCTGTAAGGGAAGTTGTTTTAAAATCAGTTGAAGTGTAAAGATCCACTTTTAACCAGGATCTTTCAGTGAGAATATACACCTTTAATTCATATCTTTTGATATGGGAAGTTTCAACTTTAACCTAGGCCATAACCTTCGCAGACAGCCTATACAAAGGATATGAAAAAAAAAAGAATCTTGTTGTCTATTAGCTTGCTCTCAATTTCATTACAAGTCCATTCCTTCCCTGTCATTATAGCCTACTTCTTTAGGAGTCTGGCATTTACTAAAGACCAGCTAAGACATCCAGTCTCCTAGACTATATTCTTCGACTTTCCAGTGATTGAAGCTAATGTTTAAACTAGTTGGCCACAGCCTGTAAGCCATTCTAATACCTGCTTTCTCTCTCTCTAAAGATTAATTTGATAAGTGCTGTTCTTCTAGAGAACAGTGACTAATACAAAGGCTCACTTAAATTTGGGGATATGAACACTAGTAGGTTGGCTATGTGCTAGTCAATGGCACCACAGCCAGGTGTATATAGTTAGCACTAATGGAACTCAGGAGTTCTTAATGAAATGAACAGTGTTTTATAACCTGGAAAAATTACTTTCCAAATCTTAGGTTCTGACAACGTTCTCCCTGAATTGAATTATTTCACTAAGCCTCATCTTTTCTGTTGTAATACCATACATAATTTAATCAAAAGTTCTCTAGATATTAATTGCATCTTTAATTTCATTAAGTTTTAAAAACTTGTGTAAAGGAAAAACAAGTTACAACATTTAGTATGGATTTTAATTTCAACTATATTGAAGAAGCAGACTGTAGGAAAATAAAGTAAGATTGTAGATGATTAATATTTTCCTCCTTTTTCATTTTTATAATTCCAATGTTTTTCAAAATACAGAAGTAATTTCAGTAAAAATCAAATGTTTTGTAAGGTTTATTTATTTTTTTGAGAAAATAATCAAGCAGAATTATATCGCAAAAGTTCTAAAAGGCTTTTAATTCTTTGCTTTCTCTGCTAGGCCATATAGCTTTTTATAAAATAATATTTAGGTTTTCCTCTTGGGGATTAATTTATTTTTGTTAATGTAAGCTAAGAAGAATGAAAAAGCTAAAGTTACCAGAATGCTTTAAGGAATTATACATTTCCATCCATTATCTTTTACTCACATGGAGAAAGTGAAAAGGATTACTGAAGCAGCATCTACTGCAAACTTACAAAAATCTTTATCGAATCAATTCAATACTTCTTTATGGGACCCTTATAACAATATTGGTAACAATTCTACCAAATTCCCTCTATCAGAATCAATTTTTAATACTCTGTGCTTATGTTTAAGTCTAGCACATTCAGCATTCAAGAATTATATATTTTCCACTGACTCACCCCAATTTAGAGTATATTTATGCTATTTAGGATACCAGTGACATTCCAAACATTCAGTGACAATAAAAGTAAACCACAGGGAAAAGGTCATAAATAATGTCATTTTAGTATTTGTGTGAATGAATGATTTAATTTACTATTTATTTTTAAAATTATTAATTTAGATTTATTCTTTTTGTTTTCAAGTTCTTTATTACCTTTTATAATTTTATTTATTATGAGATTAAAATATAATTACACTATTTCTCCCTCCACTTTTCTTCCTTCGAACTATATACTCCTCTTTGCTCTCTTCAACTCCATGGCCTCATTTCTTATTAACAGTCATTGCACACATGTACATATGTATGCATACATTATTCTATTTTTAAGCTTTTTATTGATTCTTTGTGTTTTTTACATCATGCATCCCAATCCCAATCATCTTTACATTCATTTGCCACCACCTATTGCTCTTACAACCGCCCCCAAAACAAAACAAAAATTAAAAGTATAGACTAAATTCAAGCAAAACATAAACAACAAAAGGAAGAAAAAAATAAAAGAAAGAATGTAAATGGAGACTCAGCTTGGTTTCCTGGACACACACACCCAAGTAGTCATACAAAACTATATTAATTAAAATAGTGCTTTTCCAATTCTTAACTAGCTTTTACATCTTAAATCAACTCATTTCTATTAATCTATGTATTGTCATGAGGCTGTGGATTACTGGTAAGGTTTCAGTGTCCTTCTCCTTTGACAGATACATGGTATCTTCCTGACTCCACCTTCTTACTTCCTGCAATCAGTTTAGTTTTCTTGCCTACCTATATTCTGCCCTGCCATAGGCAAAAGCACCTTCCTTTTTAACCAGGAGTAATAAAACAAATCCATAGCCTACAGATGGAAATTCCATCACATTCATCGTCCCATCCCCTTGGCACACCCTCTTCCCTTGTGACCTCCCCCCCCCAAAACAAACACATTTTGAACGTATAGCTTTAAACCAAACAAAATGTAAACAAAAAAGAAAGAGAAAGAAAAGAAAGAAAATTTCATTGTAGAGGCTAGGGTGTGGCCCAGTAAATGACACAGTGTACCTTTCACTCCATAAAATTTTTCTTCTAAGTATTCTTTGCAGTAGAACATTGGTCTGGCTCTGACTTTTGCTACTATCTGGGTACTGGGCCCACAGTGGGACTCCTCCTGGATAACTTGCTCTTGTCCTGTGTCATGGGGGATCCTGTAGGCTCAGTAGTTAAGAGCACCTGCTGTTCTTCCAGACTTCAATTTCCAGGAACCAAATGGTGACTCACAACCATCTATAGTAGGAATTGATGACTTCCTCTGGCATAAAGTTCTGTTCTATTTTTTTGAGAAAGTTTTTCTTTCAAAAACTCAATATGCATCTTAATATACTTGTACTTCATTTATGTGTCTTTGAGAATGTGACTATACATGTCATTTTATTATTAAAGTTTAAACTTTATCATTTGTGTTACAGTTTTAGTTCATTACATGTTCTAAATGCTAGATCTTCATCATTTATATTTTGTAAATCTTTTCTAGAATTTTCCACTATCATAATGGTATCTTTTTGAAACAGAAATATTTATATTAGATTAAATCAAATCTGGAATTCTTACCACTATGGCCTACAGTCCCCAACAGCTATATAGGAGCCAGAGCAGTCCTAAATACCCCAGGGAATACACTGTCCACCATTTGCTAAACCCCTTTAAGTCAGTCTAAAAACCTAAGACTTCACTCCTACCCCCATGGCCCCATATCCTGACCTACTATTTTAGAAGAAGCCTTTGACTCTGTCAGAGAACAGGCAGGATCAAGGAACCCCTGGTAAGACTTCGACCACCAACTAATACTTCCTTAAATGATATTCAGAATCATCAGGCAGCAGCCTTTCCCCTGTGCATTCTAGGGCCACAGTCCCAGAAAATTTCTGAAAGTCCATGCTGCTCTTAGGAACCCTAGAGGCCAATCTGGAGCTAGGAACCCCAGATATACAACTTCAATAAAATTCAGACTCACTTGAACATGGGACAGATCTAGGTACCCCAGCTGCCAGCAGCTGTACTGGAGGGCAGGCTCGTTCTAGGGATTCCAGAGGCCAGACCTGATCTAGAGACACCAGTCTGCATCACTTCTTCTGATCTCCATATCCTAGTCTAAAAATTATGATGAGGACTTTGACCTTAACAAAGGCCAGGTCAGATCTATATACCCCTAGCCTCCCGAAAACAAAAGGGGACACCCTACTGAATCTGAAGACACACTAGTCACCAGAAACCTTGGAAACTTAGGTCAGAAGAGCAGAGAGAAAACAGAAACCAAGAAAAGCACCCATCCAATGAAGACAAATTCACGATTCGAAACCTAGACCTAAAATTATCCAACATCCTGATATCTAAATGCCAGTGTAAGAAAACAGTCATTAACAGAAAATGGAGTATGCAGATATCCTGCAACAGCAAGATCTGAACAATCTAACACATCTGAAGCACAAGAAAATGATCTTAATATTACTTTATGAACCTAATAGAGTTCCTTAAAGAGAATATGAACAAATATCTTAAAGAAATTGAAGAAAAGACACAACAGAGGAAATAGATTTATCCACCAAAATATGTTAAATCTAAAAAATTTCTAACACAAAACATCCAGGAAATCTAGCACACTATGAAATAGTCAAACGTAAGAACAATGGGAATAAATAAACCCAGCTCAAAAACCCAGAAAACATGTTTAACAAAAGCATAGAAGAATTTTTTCCAACCTAAATAAAGACATGCCTATATAAGTACATATAGCTTAGAAAAATTCAAGCATATTGGATTAGAAAAGAAAATCTCCTAGTAATATAATAATCAAAACACTAAACATACAGAACAAAGAAAAAATATTAAAACTGGCAAGAGAAAAAGGCCAAGTAACGCATTATGTTAGATCTATTAGAATCACACTCAACTCCTCATGGGAGACACTAAAATCCAGAAGGACCTGAACTGTTGCATTCTAGGCTCTAAGAGACCATGCATGTCAGCCCAGACTACTGCCCATCACCAGACATGGAGAAACCAAAATATTTCAGGACAAAATCAAATTTAAACAATATCTATCAACAAACACAGTCCTATGGAAGATACTAGAAAGAAAATTTCAACTCCAGGATAATATCACACCACCAAATCCCAAAGAAGGGAAACACAAAGACACACAAACATACAACACACACACACAAACTACCAACAACAAAATAACAAGAATTAACAATCATTGATTATTAGTATTCCTCAATATCAATGAACTCAATTTGCCAATAAAAAAACACAATCTAATCATGAGATCAAACAATTTGCTTTATACAACAAATACACCTCAGAAAACATATTTCAAATCAAATCGACTTAAGAAGCAAGCTGATGTAGCTATCCTAATATCTAACAAAATAGACTTCCAAACAAAATTAAATCAAGAGAGATTGAGAAGTTCATTTCATATTCATCAAAGGAAAGATCAACCAAGATGATGTGTCAATTCTGAACATCTATGTGCCAAATGTAAAGGCACCCAAATTTGTAAAAGAGACATTACTAAAGCTTAAATCACATGTAGAACTCTACACAATAATATTGGGCGACTTTGGAATCCCACTCTCACTACTGGACAGGACATGCAGACAGAAACTAAGCAGAGAAATAACTAACAGATGTCATGTCTCAAATATACTTAGCGGTTATCTAGTGAACATTTCACTCAAACACAAAAGAATATATATTCTTCTCAACACCACATGGAATCTACTTTAAAATTGACCACATTCTCAGCCATAAAACAAGCCTCAACAGATAAAAAAAAATTGAAATAACATCCTGTATCTTATCAGACTATCATGGATTAAAGCTGGTTTTTAACAGAAACACCAAAAACCCTACAAACTCATGGAAACTGAACAACTATGTACTGAGTTACCACTGGATCAAGAAAGAACTAAAGAAACAAAAGACTTCATAGAATTCGATAAAAGTGAATGTATAATATATTCAACCTCATGGAACACAATAAAAGCAGTGTTAAGGGGAATGTTCATAGCACTGAGTGTCTTTATGAAGAATTTGGAGAGATAACATACTTACAACTTAACAGCACATCTGAAAACTTTAGAACAAAACCAGAAACACCTAAGAGGAGTGGATGGGAGGAGATAAGCAAACTAGGGGCTGAAATAATAAAATAGAAGCAAACAAGACAATGCAATTCTATGGATCTACAGTTACTCTGATACTGAAACCACACAAAGACCCAACATAAAAGAGAGTTACAGATTAATTTCATTCATTATCATTGATGCAAAAGTACTCAATAAGATACTGACAAACTAAATCTAAGAACTCATCAAAAAGACCATCTACTATGATCAAGTAGGCTTCATCCCAGAGATGCAGAGATGGTTCAACCTATAAAAATCTATCAATGTAATCAACCATATAGACAAACTGAAAAATAAAAACTACATGATTATCTCATTAGATGATGAAAAGGCATTTGACAAAATCAAACACCCCTGTATGATGAAAATATTGGGAAGATCATGGATACAAAGGACATACCTCAAAAACATAAAAGCAATGTACAGAAAATTCATAAATATACATCAAATTAAATGAAGAGAAACTTAAAGCAATTCAGCTAAAATAAAAAACAAGACAAAGCTGTCTACTCTCTTCACACCTATTCAATGTAGTACTTGAAGGTTTAGCTAGAACAGTAAGACAACTAAAGGAAATTATGCAGAGACAAATTGGAAAGAAGGAGGTCAAATTATTATTATTTGCAGATGATATGATAGTATAAGTGACCCCGAAAACTCTACCAAGAAATTCCCATAGAAAATAAACAACTTTAGTCACATGCAGGATACAAGATTAACTAAAAAAAAAATGAATAGCCCTTTTATACTCAATTGATAAATTGGCCAAGAAAGGAAAAGAAAATCAAAACCCTTTACAACAGCTTCAAATAATATAAAATATTTTTGTGTAACTCCAACTAAGCATTGTGAAACACCTGTATAACAAGAACCTCAGGTCTTTCAAGAAAGAAGTTAGTGGAGACAAAAGAAGATGGAAAGATCTACCATTCACATGGATCAGTAGGATTGACATAGTAAAAATGTCCATCTAATCAAAAGCAATCTACAGATTCAATGCAATCCCCATTAAAATCCCAACACAATTTTTACCGACCTTGAAAGAACGATACTCAACTTTGTATGATAAAATAAAAAATCTAGGATAGCTAAAACAATACCATACAATAAAAGAACTTCTGGAGGTATAAGCATCCCCAAATTTAAGCTCTACTACAGAGTTATAGTAATAAAAACTGCATGATACTGGCAAAAAAAAAAGACAGGTGGATCACTGAAGTCAAATAGAAATCCCAGATGCAAACCCACATATATATGGACACCTGATTTTTGAGAAAATCCCACAATTATACGATGGAAAAAAAGGAAAGCATCTTCAACAAATGGTGCTTGTCAAATTAATCCACAAACCTATGAACACCTGATTTTTGACAAAGAAGCTAAAATTACACAATGGAAAAAAAGGAAAGCATCCTCAACAAATGGTGCAGGTCTAACAGCATGTCAGCATGTAGAGGAATGCAAATTGATCATTACTCGCAGTGCATAAAATTCAAGTCCTTGTGAATCAAAAACCTCAACATGAATCCAGTTATACTTAAACTGACAGAGGAGAAAGTGGGAAATAACCTTTAAGACATTGGCACAGTAGACAACTTCCTGAAAGGAATACCAATAGAATAGGCACTAAGATTGACAATTAATAACTGAAACTTCATGAAATTAAAAAGTTTCTCTAAGGCAAAGTACACTGTCAATAGTACAAAATGGTTACCTACAGAGTAGGAAAAGATCTTCACCAACCCAACATCTGACAGAGGACTGATTTCTAAAATATACGAAGAACTCAAGAAACTGGAAACCAACAAACCAAATAATCCACTTAAAAATGGAGTACAGATCTATACAAAAATTCTCAACAAAACAAATCAAGACTGAGAAGCATTAAGGAAATATTCAATATCCTTAGCCATCAGGGAAATGCAAATCAAAATGACTCTGAGAAGCCATTTTTTACCTGTAAGAATGGCTAATATCAAAAACACAATTGATCACATGAGCTGAAGAGGATTTTGAACAAGTGGAGCACTCCTTCAATGGTAGTGGGAGTACAAACTTGTATAGGCACTTTGGAATTCAGTATGGAGGTTCCTTCGTTGGAATCAACCTCTCACAAGACCTAGCTATCCCACTCTTGGGCATATACCCAAGTGATGCTCAATCATACCACAAGGACACTGGCTCATCTGTGTTTATATCACCTTTGTTTATAAAATCCAGGACCCAGAAATAACCTAGATGTCCTTCTTTCAAGTAACGGATAAACAAAATGTGATACATTTATACAATGTAGTATTATTCAGCTGTTAAAAACACAGATTTTGGTACATTTGAAGGCAAATCGATGGAACTAGAAAAAAAATCATCCTGAGTGAGCTAATCCAGACCAAAAAGGCAAACATGATCATGATATGTACTCACTCATAAGTGGATAGTAGTTTTAAAATAAAGGCTAACTATGCTGTATCCCACAGATGCGGAGAGATTAGATGACAAGGAGATTTCAGAGAGGGACCTTCATATATCCTTGGGAAGGGGAAATAGAAGAGATTTTTTGAGAGGACTGAGGAGACGTGGGGATGGCAACATTAGCAATCAAGTTTGGGCACGAAGGAGGAGAGTGCTGAGGGGAATGTCTGGGTGGGGTATTTTTGTCAAGAGGAAGCATGGTGCAGGGGGAATCTCCTAGGAGTCTACTGGAAGGACCTCAGTTTAGATTCCTAGCAATAGTGGATAAGTAGCCTGAACTGGCTGTATCCGGTGACCACATTGGTGCCTTGCCCTATTGTCAACCAGCAACTGGTGGAGGCAGTTGCAGAGACCCACAGACAAACTTGAGGAAGAGTTCAGGAATTCTGAGCAGGAAAAGAAAGAATTGTAGGAGTCAGAGGGGTCAGGAATACCATGGCAATACTTACATAAATAGCACCTATGATCACTCATAGGGGCTCACAGATACTGAACTGACAACCAGGGAGCCTACATGAGACTGATCTATGCAGTCTGCAAATACGTTAGAGTTGTGTGGCTTGGTCCTTTTATTAGATACCTAATAGTGGGAACAGGGGCTGCCTTTAACTCTTTTATTGGCTTCTGGGACCCTACTTCTCATACTGTATCATTTTCTCAACCTTAATACATGGGGAGGTGCTTATTCTTATTGCAACTTCATATGCCATGCTTTATTGATACTCATAGAAGAAGTGCCCTTTATTGAATGGAGACAGAAGAAGAGGGAGGTAGGGAAAAGGGACAGAGGGGGAAGGGGACTGTAGGGAAGGAAGGATGTTGGTGTTGCAGCTGGGATATAAAAAATTAGATAAATAAAAGAATCTTGTATTCTTTGTGTTTCCAAACTTTTGAGCCGTAAATATGTTCAATAAAAATAGTAAAGATAAGTATTTGTTGTCTTCTCAAGTCTTTATAGCTTCAGTACCTATATTTAGGTTTTTAATTTGTTTCAAATCAAATATCTGATATATGGAAGAGGGTCACACTTCTCCTTTTTCACATGTAGTTATCCTGTTAACCAGGTAGTCTTGTTGAAACGGATATTTTTTTCAATGTATGTTCTTGGCATACTTGTTTTTAAAGGGGGAGACTTAAATATATATATATGTCTACTTCTAGATTTTCAATATCTCATTCATGTATATGTCTATACTTGAAAAAGTATCACTTATTACTGTAGTATTTTTAAAACCTGTAAATGGGAATATGCTGATAGCTTCATTTAGAATGTTGTTTTGATTTTTATCCACCTTTTGACATTCTCTACCAATTTTAAGATCAACCTTTCTATTTTTGCTTAAAACATGCTGGTACCACAGCAGTAATTATATTGAATCATAATCGCACTGATTAATCTATTTCCGTCTTCACCACACTGTCTTACTTTTATGAACATATGTTGTGTTACATTATTCCTGGGGCGACATTAACAACAGTCTACTTACTCCAGATGGGGAACAATAGTAGAGTTCAACACAGACACTACAAAATTGGTGCACCAATGAGTTTTGTTTCCATTACAGAAAAGACAGTGAGAGTTTACACATAGAAGTAGGAGTTACATAAAAACAGCTGCATCATGAAAGTCCACCCCAGGATGGGTGATAGATCACAAGAGCTGGAAGCTTGAGGAATGCTATACAATGTGAAAGCAGTTCAACAGGATGGAGACTATCCTATTCAGACAGTTGTATCTGTATAAACTTTTTCCAGACATCTTACTTTCTCTGAATGTGACTCTCATCAGTCTTTACAGCTATATGCTGGGAAGTGAGATAACCAGTGAATATGTTCATGTTCAGGCACTTCTTTAAGCTATTATAACCTGTTTACTTCCTGAATTTAACGATCTCTCTTGTAGGAATGCTTCTCCTGTCCTTAGAACAGCCTATTGTTTCACCAGCCTATAAAAATCCTATGTCAATACATCCTGTTGTTTTATCTCCCTATTAACATGCTGTGTCATTAAGAGATTCCTTTGAAGATGGTAAGTTTTAATCTTTTAGAAAAGCACTACAAAACAACACAGGATGTCTGTCCATGTATTTATGTCATTAATCCAATTAATCCTTGCAACTTTTTGAGACATATGCTTTTCATGGTATTTGTTCTGTTTGTTGTTTCAGATGCTTCTTTTTATATACCAACACCAATGTCTGTTCAAGTAACCCTCGTTGGACTCAGTGGGAAGGAGACAGAAGAAGAAAAGGAAGATGAAGACAAAGACAAAGAGGAAGAAAAGAAGGAGGAAGGATGGAGATCAAGAGAAGAAAGAGGAGAGAAGGATGAGGACAAAAAGGACTAACAAATGAAGAAGAAAAAAGAAAAAAAGGAAGAGTAAGGGCGAGGACAGGGATCCTGAGAAAGAGGAGGAGAAGAAGGAGGAGGAAGAACAGAGCAAAACAGAAGAAAAAGAAGGAAGAAGAGGAGGAGGAAACTAGGCAAGTAAAAAGGAGAGGAAGAGAAGAGAAAGGGGAAGAAGGAAGAAGAAGAAGAAGAAGAAGAAGAAGAAGAAGAAGAAGAAGAAGAAGAAGAAGAAGAAGAAGAAGAAGAAGAAGAAGAAGAAGAAGAAGAAGAAGAAGAAGAAGAAGAAGAAGAAGAAGAAGAAGAAGAAGAAGAAGAAGAAGAAGAAGAAGAAGAAGTTTGGAGAAGGCTCTGACAGCAATCCAGTTTGGATAGAGAGTTTGTAGGGGGTACTAGTGTAACGGCAAAACAATGCAGAGGTTCCTCCATCTGAGGCCAATCCAGGTTTAATTAGCATTTTATCTCAGCCAGGTAGAAGACTGTGGAAAATTACCAAATTCTATTCTAGGACCTGAACCCAAGATGCCCCAGCTAATTTATTGTAACTTATATTAAACTTTGCCCTTGAACAAACCTCCTTCTGTAGCTCCAAACAAGATAATGGAATGTGGCTTTCATCTTTAAAAGCTCTATTTGTCTAAATGCTTAGGGATACATTTAGGTTCTTAGGTTCAAATACCTAAGTGTAGTCCCAGTTGGCTGAAGACTTTCAATTGGTTATAAACTATGTCTGAATAGTCACCACTGGTGGGCTCCCTAAACAATAAGCAATGTGAATTCTCTATATTTCTTGGCTTCTCAAATAATATTTTTAAAGTTTACTTTTTAATTCTATTGTGAATTAAATTGTTTTCTTAATTTTTGAAGAGTTCATTTTTAGTGTATAGGCTTAAGCCTGGCTATTGCGTATTGTCGTAATACCCTTTAGCCATATAGAAACCACATTAATTCATTCATATAATTATGAAATTTGTTTATAGAGAATTTTACCTTTTTCTTCTTTTACAGATTGTGGTAGCCTGTGATTATTTTACATCATTATATATTTAATTAAGATATTTTCATTTGTGCTGGGCAAAGAGGTTCATACATGTAATTCTGTCAATTAGGAACTTGAGACAAGATAATTACTATAATTTCTATAAGTTCAAGGACAGACTGGGCTACATAGTAAGCTCCAATAATGCATGGGATAAAAGTGAGACGTTATTCAATAAAACAAAATAAAAAAGATAGACATTTCATTCATGGAAACTGTATCATATAAATTTATCATACCTCTATTGTCAACTCTGTTTCCTCATTCTCCCTTTGATTTGTCTCCTATATAGTTTCCTAAATATTATCAAATATGAACTTCTTACATTTTTTTCATACATACTTGCATATATATCCCATCTCTAATTTTCAATGATTTATATCTGAGAACAAATGTGATGTTTTTATTTCTACTTTTTACATTTTAAATAAAATATTTACTTGCATATATTCTCTTTCAAATGATGACATAAGTTTATCCTTTATTATTGTTAAATGAAACTTCATTGTATATATACAACACATTTGTTCATATGTGGATGACACAGGTTCATTCTACAATGTGGTTATTGTAAATAGTGTTGTAATAAACATGGTACTGCCAGTATCTCTTGACTTTCAATCATTTTGTCATTTATTTCATCCTTCAAAATTGATGACACTAGAATTTATCAGTCCAATGTTGACTAGAACTCATAGAAGCAAACACTTGAGTTCATAATGCTTTCTGTCAATTGCTCAAATTTTAATTGCAGTTAACTTACCCCCATAGATATATGAATATTGATTTTCTATATGTAGATTCCTCATATATATAATGTTATATAATTATTAATTTATTGATATACTCAGATGATGAATTGATCAGTTTATCAATATATAAAAACTTCTTTTTCTCACCTTTATTTTTTTAAATTTATTTATTTATTTATTTATTTATTTTTGTTAAAAGCAAAATTTACATTTGCTCCCCTTGTTCCCGGCCCTCCCGCTCCCTCGTTACCCCACCGCCCTCCCCCTGCTTCCTTAAGATGGTGCAGGATACCCTGTCCTATGGGGAGCCCAAGGCCCTCCCCCCTCCATCTCAGTCTAAGA
>JAQHUG010000060.1:2710145-2736583 GCA_028555095.1 Dicrostonyx torquatus | reverse complement strand
GAGAGAAAATCAAAGCAATTCCACTAAAATCAGGAATGAGACAAGGCTGTCCACTCTCTCCATATCTCTTTAATATAGTGCTTGAAGTTTTAGCAATAGCTATAAGACAACATAAGGAGATCAAGGGGATTCAAATTGGAATGGAAAAGACATGTTTAACAATATTTAATTTTACGCTTAAGATTGGAATTGCTTATTGGTTTAAACTCACTTTTAGTTAAAAAGACTTTCACTAACCAAAAATATAGCTAAGATTTAAATATTACTAATAATTTCTCTTTCTATAAAACTCACAATAAAATAGGGAAAATGCCAGAATTTGACTTTTCTTAATGTACATTTATCTATTTATTTTTATATAATTTTTTCTATCAAAATGCTGAAATGATGTTATAGTTGTACAATAGTCAAGAAAGTACTTGTCTTATTTACAGATCATAAAATCACTTAATTTAAATGATCTCTGACTGATAATATAAAACTATTTCTTAGCTTACCAATATCCAGAGGGGCCACAAATCTGAGGAAATGGGGTAGTATAGAGTAAGCAGAAACAAGCAGTTGTTTTACAGAAATTTCATTTAAATAAAAAAGATTATGGCTAGATTCCATTTATTACAGCTTTTGTGGCTGAGGCAATCTATGATCGATGCAAAATGAGCTTCATAAAACTAAGAAGAAACTGTGAGACTATAATTATCGAAATAAACATGTAATAGACTTAGGGGTAAGAATACAGATAGCATAACAGTGCTATTGCCCATATCAACTCACAGTCATTATGTTCATTTGCACAAGAGCTGCACAAGAGCAAGCCTGTAAATATTCAAGTATGGATGGGGAGGGAATTCTGAGACTGCGCCTCCAGTAGAAGAGAACATGTTATTAGAATGAAAATGGCCGAAGGAGAAAAAAATGCCTGTCTGATGCTTGTTTCCTAGTAAATGGCCCTTACATCATACAGGCAGCATTATTTGGACTGAATGAATTATTAATAACCATAAAAAAGAAGACATGGAAATAGGAGTACAACAAGTTAGGGGCACTACAGAGAAGTAATGAATGATAAATATGATAAAATAGAATATATACATATATATTGCAAAGAATAAATAAAATATTTTTAAAGAACAGAGCCAGAAAGAGAGTCCTTTAATGTGAGTCAAATTCTCTAAGATGTATAATGAGTATTTATAGACCAATAATGAATACCAAGACAAAAACAGAAGAGCAATTGTTTTCACAATAGCCTTAAAAAATAACAATAAGAAATTAGGATGAAACCAAGATAAAGAAGTAAAAGTCTTCGCCAATGGGAATTTTAAAAATTATTTTAAAAATAAAATTTCATTCAGAATGGATCAATAAAAACCATATATAATACACGAATGCAATATAAAAGTCTTCAACCATAATTGCAAATAATTATGTGAAGAAACTTTAATTTTTGTTTTCATTAAAAAAATATAGGGTCTACTCTTTACATAGGTTATACTATGTGTCTTTAGTATGCAAATTTCTCTAAGTAGTAGTACGCAATGTGTGTTTGTGTGTGTCCACATGTACACACATATACACATATAGATTATTGTATACTTCCATTATAGACTTAAGAATGTGTATGAAAGGAAGGTGGTAGTGGCACATACCTTTAATTTCAGCACTCGAGAGGCAGAGGCAGGCAATTCCTTGTTGGTTCAAGGCCAGCCTGGTCTACAGGAGCTAGTTTTCAGTTCTAAAGCTTCTGAGTAACGCTGTCTTGAGAAAAACAACAGCAAAAAGATTGTATGTGGAAAGGTAACTGATACAAGACATCTAAAGGAATATTGCAACAGAAAAATTTATTTTGAGGATTTGTACTGCAGGTTTTGAAGATTTACTGTAAAACCACTGGAATTAAGAAAATATGTTAATGGTTTTAATAATAAAATCAATCGAGAAATCAAAGTAGACAGTCTAGGTAGTTTTAAATGATGGGTTGCCATTTCAAAAAGTCATCAAAGTTAATGGCAAAAATAATTTTCTCAATGAATGAAGATGGAAGAGCTGGAAAGATAATCCTTAACAACTATTTTATATCATGACTGAAAATAGCTTGTGCTAATTCCTATTAACAAAATAAAACATAAAATCTGTGAAACATATAAACAAACACGCAAAAATAATTTTATTGATTGAGACTACAGTGGAGATTTTATACATGAAGCATAAAGCAACACTGATGACAGAAAACTTACACTTATTCAAAAAAATTAAATGGCTGGATAAACAGAAAATGAAAAATATTTTCAAAGTAAAACCAGACTAAAAACATACCCTAGATATCAAAAGAGCCTTATTAATCAATAATAAAAAATGACTACACGGTACAAAAACTTGAGCAGATTTTAACATGAAGTAAAATAAATGGTCATTAATCCCACTAAAAATAAAACACCTTCTCCATCATTTCCTATCAAAAGAATTCAACTTAAAACTACAATGGAGTGGCATACTGTTACATATGCTTCAGAAGAGCTACAATTATTTAACCTGATATTTGCAAATATTGGCAAGAATGTAATATAACTGAATGTTTCACAAATTATTATTACAAATGTAAAATTGTTTATCTACTTTAATAAACATCCATCTGAATGAAAATATATTAAAATATCCAAATAGATTATTGATAGATTAACAAAGCATTGGTCTAATATATAACCCATGTGATGAAATAAATATAAAAAAGATTAAATTGCAAGGTTTATACAATAAATAGGTTGTTTACTATTAATATATTGTACATTTTGCTTATTTAATTTTTCATGTAATGTTAGAATAGTATATGATTTGAAACTTAAGCTTAATGTATTACCAATTAAACTATTTTAAAACTCAATTATTATATAATAACCAACTAATAAAGGTTATTTCATGAATACAGGGAACATTTTACTTATTAATTATTTTATTTCGTGAACTCATGTTTTCCTTTTCAGTTAACACCTGGACTAACATAGATAGTAAAGAATACTTTCATTCAGGCCTGATTTCTTGGCAGGGTTGGCTTGAAGGCTGAGCAAATCTAGGCCTTATTATGCTGTTTCAAATTCTCAGTAGTCATGTAGTTAGACTTAAAGAACTGTTTGGAGTTTTAAAAGTCCATCAAAGAATGTGTTTAGAGTTCAGGGCATCATATTCTATTGGAAGAAAGCATAATAGACAAGTCCAAATTAAAGAGAATAATGTCACATAACTTGTAGTTCAGTTTAATCTTCCATTATTATTTTTTATTTTAAACATTTCAAGTGAATCAGTCTCACTATTGAAAGATTCAGTATTGATTACATACGAGCTGATGCTTCATTATCTATGGTCAGATAAGTGATATGTGATTTTAAACATAAACAAGGATGTGATAAGTACTTTATTGAAGGTACACACAATAATAGCTAAGGTCAAAGAAGATATAGTAGGGAAGACTGTGTTGATTGATATTTTGTTTGTGCTTTAACAAATTTTGCCTGAAGATCAGAGTGCGGAGTTAGCCTCACTAGTTAGCCATAGCGGACAGGCAGTGGTGGGCTTTTAATATAGCACTGAGGAGACTAATTTAAAGGAATCACTGTGACTTCAAGGCCACCCTGGGCTACACGAGATTTAATTAGTCTAAAATAAAATTAGAGCCAAGAGGTGTTGGCTCACACCTTTAAGCCCAGCACTAGGGAGGTAGAGATGGGAACTGGTATGACTGGGTAGAGAGAGGAATATAAAGAAGGAGGAGACCAGAGCTCAAGGCATTCAGCCTCAGAATTTATAGATTCCTTAGTGTAATTTTTTGTTGTTTTTTCAAGACAGGGTTTTTCTGTGGCTTTGGAGCCTGTGCTGGAACTAGCTCTTGTAGACCAGGCTGGTCTCAAACTCACAAAGCTCCGCCTGCCTCTGCCTCCCGAGTGCTGGGATTAAAGGCATGTGCCACCACCACCCGGCTCCTTAGTGTATTTTGTTCAGGAAAGAAAAAGGAGATAAATACTCAGGTTTTAGAAATTAGAATTTTATCTCAAGTAAAACAGAGTTGAATGTATAAAGCCAGAAGATCAGAGAGGAAAATTAAAGCAAAATGTGTCTAACATACCAATGAATTTGTAAGAACTTGCTTTGTTACAACAAGGTAATATTCAGATTAAGATTAACACTCCCACAATCTTAGAAACAAATCATAAATTTATGTATGTTACTAGAAGAAATATTAGAAAGTATTATAAAGAACAATCACCAAACATTCAGGTTTTGCAAGAATAGAGCACAACAGTTGCTGAACTTTCAAAGTCACCAACATCCCTCCCTTTAAAATGGTTGACAGAGAAACCTGCGTGGGTTAAGCACTGACCCTTAACAACAGAAAAACTTCAGACTTAAAAAAAGCGAGACAGGAGCAACTAGATGCTCAGCATTTTGAATATTAACCAGCCCTTGAAATTCTCCTGTATTTGTTGTTAAAAGAAATCTTGAAAATGGAGAATGGTAACAGCTCTAAGAGCTGTTATTAAGATTATTCATCCAATGAGCTCTCTAGCGTCTGGCATTCCTTTATCTTCTCTATCACCTAAAGAATATCCTCTTCTCATTATTGAATTAAAAAATTGTTTCTTCACTATACCTTTATAAAAATATACAGAGGCAAATTTACCTTCTTGGTGCCTACTTATGATAATTCTCAGACTGTTAAGAGATATCAATGCTAAATTCTTCCACAGGAAATATTCAATAGCCCCACCCTGTGCCAATATTCTATGTTACCTGTTGGAAATTAACCTTAAGCAATTTCCTCGAGCTATAGTTTACCATTACTTGGATGACATCTTACTAGCTGATTTGAATGTAGATACTTCAGAAAGAATGTTTAAATGAGGAAAAAAAATTTTGCCTTGTTGAGCATTACAAATTGCTCCTGAAAAATACAAAGAGGAGATTATATTAATTATTTAGAATATAAAATAGGTATACAAAAATATTAGACTCCTAAAGGTACAAATTAGGAGAAACAGATTACAGATGCTTGATAAATTTTAAAGATTTCTAGGAGACATTTCCTATCTACAGACCACTATTGGGGTAAAAAAAAATGATGAACTGAGTAATTTGTTCAAAATCTTAGGCAGTGACAAGGGCTTAAATCATCCAAAAGAATTATCAACTGAACCTGAAGAGAGAATTTCATTCGGTGGAAAAGAAATTACAGGATGCACATGTGGATTATTTGGATCCAAAGCTTAATTAAATTTTGTTTATTTTACCATCTAACCATTCTCCTATAGAAATATTACTGCAGAGGGAAGAATGTTGACAGAGGTTTCTGTCCCACCAGTTCCCACAGTCATTCAGTCTCAAAGAAATATACAGAGGTCTACATTAATCACAAACTGGTTGGCCGATTATCTCAGGCTTCTTTTTAGTTAGTTTTACATATTAACCCATAATTCTTCTCTGTGTTAGCCATGTGGTTTGGTACTTTTCAACAGCAAGGCATTCAAATCTGTGTCCTCTATGTCTGGGTGATGACTGCAGACCGAATCTTTCCTCTTCCTAGAATTCTCCTCTTCTCTTTGCCCCACCTCTAATTTTTTGGAAGAGATTAACAACAGCTATCCCAAAATTGAGAGAATTCAGTTTATGAAGAGAACTAACAGGATCCTTCCTTGAATTGTGTGGGATACACCAATAACTGAAGTCCCAAGATGTATACTGATGCAAATAAATCAGGAAAGGCAGGTTACAAATAAGATAATTTAAGTAGAGTTCTAAAAATCCTTATTATTCTCTTCAAACATCAGAAATATGTGCTATTTTCATGGTATTAGTGGATTTCACAGAACCTCTCAACATAGTTACTAATATACAATAGGCAGAAAGAGTTGTTTCACATATTGAAACTGCTGAATTTATAGCAGATAATACAGAATTGAGTTTATTATTTATTCAGTTATAAGAAATAATCAGTAATAGGCATCATTTCATATATATAACACATCAAATTCCATACAGGTTGCCCAGGCCCTCTAGCACCTGGTAATAAAGAAATTGATCAACTATTGATAGAAAGTGTATGGGAGACTCCAAAATTTCATTAAAAACATCATGTCAATAGAAAAGTTTTAATCAAAGATTTTTTTCATCATGTGGCAACAAGCCAAAGAAATTATAAGGGAATGTCCTACTTTTTCTTTTCTACAACTAAACTCCAGTACCTGCAGGAACTAATCCAAAGGTTACTTAAAGAAAAGAAATCTGGCATGCAGATATGTTCCAATTTGTAGAATTTGGAAAATTAAAATATTTACACCTCACCATTGATACCTATCTAGGATTTCAATTGGCAAATGCTTTCAGTTCTGAAAGACTCTTTTGGTAATCATGCAGTACGCTGTCCAAATTGGACAAGTAGGACACAAAAGAGAGTGACTGTCCAACTTTGCCAAGACAAGGTAGGACAGAATAATCTTTCAGAATATCCTGTTTCACAGAAAAGCCTGTCAGATCTGCTAGGCCAAAGACAGATGCCCCAACATTACAGAGGAACCTTGGGTAACTATCCATACAGCCAACTGTTGCTGTAATTTTCCACATTTTTAGAAGATGCTTGCTTGCATTTCCTGATTTCTCAGGTAATATTATTTCCTTCTTGGGTCTCTGAAGGAGTTGAAGATTAGATAGAGTTTTCCTTGTTTATCAGACACAGAAAAGAAATTCACTAAAGAAGCATGAAGTGTATAGGGTTAAGAGACATAAAAAGATAATTTTGGGTTAGTAATGAAAACTAGAAAAAAAAGTGAATTAGGTGTAACACTTTGGACTTACCAGGATAGAATACATAGTGGAGTATTTTTCTCAAGTTTTCAAATGTAAATGGACTAGACACTGTTGATATATTTATTGGCAGAATATGTTTTATGTAGTTATTGTACTTATTGTATGTAGTTTTTCTTATGTTAGTTATAACCTTTTTATTTTAGACAAGAAATGGAAAATATGGTGATACTTTGCCTTTTCATTAACAAATAAAGCTTGTCTGAAAATCAGAGTGTGGTGGTTGCCACTAGCTAGTGATAGAGCCTAAGCAGTGGTGGCACATACCTTTAATCCCAGCACTCAGGAAACAGAGGCAGATGGACCACTGTGACTTCAAGTCCACGCTGGGCTACATGAGATTTAATCAGTCTAAAAGAGAACCAGAGCAAAACTTTGGTGGCTCACAGCTATAGAACCAGCACTAGGGAGGTGGAAACAGGAAATGATATGACTGGGCAGAGAGAGGACTATAATGCAAGAGATAAGAGCTCAGGGTTCAGACTGAGCTTTTGTAGAGATAGCATTCAGTCTTAGGGCTTGTAGAGACAGGATACTCCATTCAGTCTGAGGATTTCACAGAGGTAAGAACAAATGACTGGCTGTAATGCTTCTCTGATCTTTCAGCTTTTATGCACTAATATCTGACTGTTGGTTTTTATTATTAAGACCAATTAAAAATCACACTACAAAAGAGTGCTGATTTCTTTCTGTAAAAAAAGTAAAGACTTCATGTAAATCTAAATCAAGTGCTGGAAATTTCACACACACATCAAGTGGCATTTTGCCATTTACAGCGCAATTGGAGAGAAACTCCTTTGACTATTTCCCCTGTCTCCTAACTAAATGATACATTGCTTTTCTATGTGACCTTTTACACCACCATGTAATTCTGTCATAGTAGTATGTATTTTGTCTTTAAAAGTGTAGAAAGTCTACTAATATGAGAGAATACTTATTTATCTCTGTATAATTGATAGGTAAATAAATTATCTTAATGAAAAAAAAATTTTTTTTCGAGATAGGGTTTCTCTGTAGCTTTGGAGAGCCTGTCCCGGAACTAGCTCTTGTAGACCAGGCTGTCCTCAAACTCACAGGGATCCACCTGCCTCTTCCTCCCAAGTGCTGAGATTAAAGGCATGTGCCACCACTGCCCAGCTCTTAATGAAAATTTTTATGAATGAAATAAGGCAAAGTAATTTCCTTCTCATACTTCTGAGCTATAAGGAAATGCCCAATCAGCTAAGTAGAAATTAGTTTAGCCTAAAGCAGAGTCATTCAAAGACTGTTTGAATTCTTCAGTCTGCTAGTAATTTAATTCCAAGAACAAGAAGAGAAAATTCTTAAAATAATCTTATTAGATGATTTTATATTGGATTTTCAGATGAGTAAGGACAATACCATAGTCCAGACAAGTGTGATATTAAAGGTCTTGTCTTAGACAACAACCTCCTACTTCTCTTCCCTTCAAATGACTCACCACAAATAATTGTCTCAAAAAGCAAAGAAGAAAAGCAACAGCAGGAGGAAGAGGAACAGGAATAGGGGAGGAAGTAGAGGAGGAGGAGGAGGAGGAAGAAGAAGAAGAAGAGGAAGAGGAAGAAGAAGAAGATAAAGAACAACAAGAAGATAAACAACAAAAATCAAGTGAACACGTGTGCTGGACAAGAAAGAATATAAGTGAATCAAATGGGAAAAACAAACAATCAAACCATGTGTTAGTAACTACCTTTGCTTTTTTATTTGAGAGCCTCAATTTTTTTTTTAGTTTTGAATATTCCATGATTCTTTCCTAAGTATATAATTTATATGTATATAACTTCATTTTGAATATTTTTATCATATTGACACATTTATATTTTAATTTTAATGAAACCTTATATTCTTGGCACACATACTCAGCGACTAAAACTGTAAAGAACAGAAGTGAATATTTATGTTTCTCTAAACATCTTTTGCTTCTAACTCAAATTATTAAAACTATTTTACTATTATGCATGGTAATTTCCAAAATGGTATTGGCTAACCAAATATGTTTGTGACTTTTACTTTTCATTTATTAGCATATCATGTTACTGTAGATATTCATGATTTTTTCTTTTGACTAAAGCACTATTTTCATAATGTTTAACAAATGACTTTCAAATTTCTTTCATTATGCTAATTATCACTGATGTCAAACCAAGTCATAAGTAAAGTCAGAATGAAAGCAATCATACTAAAGAAAAATTTGAAATCATTCATCATTGTTATCATCCAACCTGTATTACATACACACAGACACACACAGAGACACACACACACAGACACACACATACACACACATACACACACACACACACACACATATATATATATATATATATATATATATATATATATATATATAATATATAATTCTGGAAAAATAACTGATTCTCACGCTTAGCAGTTATTACCTACTTGCCACTCTTTATCTTGGGCCTTATGCAATTTCCCCCACCCATATTGGCCTGCCAACTGGTGTTGTATATTTGCAAATCTTTCTCAATGAATGACATTTTGGGGATTTCTTGAGGGTAGCTTCCTTGATATAGAAAACACTTTCTCAAAGTATTGCAAGAGTCATGAACTTCTGCCTCTTATAAACCTTCCAGCTCCTCTTTTGGGAAATTCCAACCATTTTTGGTGTGTAAGTTTTGTTGTAGGTATATCAGTTGTGGCTTGGCATTCCATGCTCAGTTATTGGCATTTTGACAAGCTGTGATTTCTATAATGGTCTGTTTGTTACAAAATGAAATTTCTTTGATGAGGGATGAGTGCTAGACTTATCTGATTTAAGAAAGTGGTAGTAATAAGTTATTTTCTATGATTCATGACTGATGTGGGATTCTCTATATGTTGTGAATACCTTTTATTGCAATTGATTAATAATGAAGCTATTTTGGCCTATGGTAGGGCAGAAAATAGGTAGGTGGAAAAAGTAAACTGAATGTAGGGAGAAAGAAAGTACAGGCAGAGACACCATGTAACTATTGAAGGAGAAAGTCACCAGAAACTTTCCGGTATGCCACAGCCTCTTGACGATACACAGATCAATAGAAATGGGTTAATTTAAGATGTAGGAGTATATCTGAGCCAAACAGTGTTGCAATTGGTATAGTTTCTATGTGACAATTCAAGTCTGGCTGGCCGTGAATGAAAGTGTAGTATCGCTCTACACATGACTTTAATAGTCACAGATAATGTGTAAATTTAAAGTACAAGATATGAATTCCATCCTATGTAATTCAGGATGGATTCAAATTTAGCTCAATTTTCTTCCCCAGGGGGCTTCCCGAGGTCTAAAATACTGGGACGTACAACTGCACATATCTATCTACCTGTTTATAGGAAGGTTCTTGTAGGAACTCCATTGTAAATTTTTATATTGATAAATTAGTTCTTACATAGAATTAAATACCTCTCTATTATAGTATGTTAGAGTTCTAATGATGTGTACCCCTCTATCTTGAAATTTAAGATCCTGTTACTCATTAAGTCCATACTAAAATGTTATTGAACAAATGAGAAACATCTATAAGAGAATGCACATACAATGTATTTTTAAACCTTAATACCAAGTGAGGTGCTGTGAATGTATTTCACTGATGAATTGCTGTAAAAGATCTGAGTTTAATTCACAACACCACCAAAAGTTGCACGAACAAGGTTGTTTTCCATAAGCTTCCCATTGATTCTTTTAAAATCTACTGTCAATCTTTAATTTTAGAACATTTGTTAGTCATCTCTTTCTTAAATAATTTAGGATTCTGGTTATAGCAGAGAGTTAACAAAGAAACACATTGAAATGTGTGTTATGTCAAAAAATAAAGTATCACAATGAAAGTTATATTATGATTAAAATGGCAACTAAAGTATAAACACATAATTCTACGCCATTTTTTCCTAAGTGAAAAATTTTGCGAAGTAAAAGAAAAAATAAAATTTTCAATTTTTGTTTTTGCCTAATTTCCCATTTTGTTTAAAATGTTTTGAAAAGAATGAGTCACTGTTTCATAGATAATTTGGCTTAAAATCCATGTCCTGCTCACTCTGAAATTATTTATAGGCTTTTATCTACTGTTGATTGACTAAAATGAATTTGGTTTTGAAATGTCAAGTTTGTCATATTTATAATATTGAATGGTGAAATATGGCATTGCCATAATAAATTTGGTTTTCAGTTGAAACAACTCTGGAGATTTAAGATACCATATTTGAAATGATTTTCTTCATACTTTATGAGCATTTACACATTATAAACATTATCATTCAACATGAAGGATAAGAAAAAATGAAATCCCGTTTGTGTAATTAGTACATTCAAGACAAAATTTATATTATTTTGGTTAAAATACATGAGATACATCCTCAGTAAATTCTAAGTGTATAGTACAAGAGTGTTGATTCCATTTTTATATCAAATGTCTAGAACATATATCGTCCATGAACTTATGTCTAGAATATATACAGTAGGTTTGTAGTGCATGACCCACTTGTCAGACAAGCACCCTTAACCACGTTCTTTAATCATTGGTAACAACTACTCCTTTGTTTTCTATTGAAAAATGGAGTATTTGATACTATGTAACTAAATTTCACATAACTTAAATGCTTATATTTGTATTTACTGAACACATGACACACATATCTTTGTTTTATTGGTGCCATACATATATAAGAATATAAACAAATTTTTATATCTATCAAATCCTCTCCTGATAGATATTTAGTATTCAATTCTTGATTACAGAGAATAATGCATGCTCAGGAAAGAGCACCAATTATATGGCCCAAATTTTTTTTTGATGAATTAACTGTCATAGCAGAAACTAGCAACTATTCTTTAAGATGGTGAATATGTTCATCTAAATAGAAGTCAGCATATAAGGCTCAAAATAGTGGAAGAATGACACTAACAACATTTTACAAATCTACAGAATAACTCTACCATTATAGCCCCAATGCACAAAAGTCTGAGGTAAAGACAGTATCAAAAGAGTAGTGATTGCTCAGCAAGACTGCACATGCACCTTGTTCCCCCAAATCTGTTATGATGCTGTTTGACATCTCCAGATGTTCCTCAAAAGAATTCTATGTTCAATAAACTTGAGAGGTTTGGCTGACCTCACATAGCTTTAAGGCTACTCTAAAGATTTGTGGGGTCCAAAAAAATAGTATCTGGAAGAAGAGTGGACTTGTTGCACAGAGATCCTTTTTGTACAGTTTCTTCTCTCCTCCAAATATGTAGGAATCCTCTTAATTCCCAAATGTAGAATATTAGCAGTATTAGTAACTAACACTGGGAGAGTGGCAGTCAGAGGACTCTAAGCTGTAAGAGTCCACTAAATGAGTTACTCCTAGCAAAGCCATTAGGATAATAGCAGCCAGAGTGTTAGAGGTCAGCATTTACAAAATAAAAGTACAAGATGAAGCTCTGGTGTGTACAATTCCAAGTTTTGTTTAGGGGATGACATTTTGGGGATTTCATGAGTGCAACTTCCTTGTCATATATGAATTTAACTATATTTTGGAAATAGTGTTCCTTATTTTTGTAAAATGCCAGCTAATCCTTTTGTAACAGAAATAAAATATGGAACACATTCTTCTGTTGAATTCCAAGGAGTTCCTTTCAGCAATACCCAGAAAGTATGGATTTGGTGTGACAAGAGAGAGGTTTTTAAAAATGTTGATATTAAAAACTAATAATTGACTGATTTAGGGGATTTTTTTCCCAGTGAAGAGACACCATGACCATAGTAACTCTTAAAAAGGAACATTTACTTGGGGTGTTCTTACAATTTCTGATGATTAGGTCCATTATCATCATGGTAGGACATGGTGGTGTGCAGGCAGACATGGTGCTGGAGAAAGAGCCAAGAGTTTTATCGACATCTGGATCAGCAGGCAGCAGGAAAGAGAGATACAGGTCTTGAGATGAGCATCTGAAATTTTAAAGCCCACCACCACTTCTCCCAACAAGGTCTCATTTCCTAAGAGTTTCACTTCCTTTGAGCACATGTAGTGCATTTCCATTCTAATCACCACATTGACTTTTATAAGTACACTGTCAATGCAAAGGTACGTTGACTTGTACCTTTTGCTGTGATAAAGAACTACAACCAAAGCAAATTTGGAGAAGGAAGAGTTAATTTGACATTACAGTTTGAGTGAGATGAGTCCATCTTGAAGGGAAGACCTGGCAGTAAGTGTCAGACATGGAAGCAGGAGCAAGACGCTTTAACTGAAAGAAAGAGAGAACTGAAAGTAAGGCAAGGCTATTTACTTTTAAAGCCTGTCTCCAGGGACATGCTTCCTCAAGCAAAGTCACTCCTACACCTCTCTAATCTATGCCACCAAATGGAAACCAGGTGCTCAAATATGTAAGCCTATATAAACCACCACATGCACTGTTAAAAGAAGTAAAAACCTCAGTATTTTAAAATATTTATATATAGAAACGTCATGTATGAGAGCATGGGATTGTTAATCATGGCAATTCAAAAGTACTAGAATGTATGTGGTTCATTTAATTATTAATTGTGATTATCCCTTCTTTTCTTATTCTAGTACTTTAACATTTCTCAGTTTAAATAGCATGCTACTCAAACTATCCCATGTATACATTTAATATGTTTTTTATATATATATATATATATATATGTGTGTGTATTTTATGAGTGACTACAAACCAAAATCACATTTCTAGTGTATATTTTCTCCCAGAGCTTCAAAAACACTTTCTGCAGTTGTATTATGTTCTTTTAATTCATTTCCAAAAATGCAGTCATTTTATGGAAAGAAATATTTATGAGTAGTAAAATAAAATTTAATCACTCATGTGTATATTCTAAATAGAGGAAATAATATCAATAACCAAACAAAATGCTTTTCAAAACTTACTGTAGTGGAAATCATTTGACATGTTTCTCTTTTCCATTTTATGATTATCTAGTTAGAAATGAGAGAAAAAATGAATTCAGTGCTTCTCAAACATTATGAATCATTTTAGATTTTTAAATATGCAAAATTTTAGCTAGAAAGTTAATCAGTCTCTTGTTTTTACTTTTGTTATGATTAATTAGATCAAAGAAAGACTTTACTTCCATCATTAACAGTAATAATTACTGTTAGTGAAAGATATCTATATCACTATTTAAAAATGATGGTCATAATCAACTATCTCCACATCCTATGTACAATATTTGTCAGCTTGTTCCTTTTACTAACATGGTATATATAGCTTTTCGTGGTGCATTTCTAATATGCCAATGTTTTAACACCAAAATTTTACTTATACGCTAAACTATTTCTGCAAATTTGCTACTAAACATTAGTTCTTTTTAAAAAGATTATAATATATATATATATTAGAGGTAATTGCTTAAATAAAATTTCTGGCTGCCAGATTTCTCATTTCTCTGCTTGCATTGAGCAAACTAACAGATTCAAGTCACTGTGAAAGTCATTATATTAAAAATATTTTTTTTTCGTGTTAAATAGTGTGTATGCCTCAGCAGTGATTCTCTTGAGACTAGAACTAGATATCCTCTGAGGTCTTTCCCATTCTGCTTCTACTGATATTATCTGATTCAGCTGTTACATAAATAACTGTTTCTCATCCTGGGTATATAGAAACTGTTTAAATAATTGGTATAAGAGTACGGCAAATATGGTATTCTTTCTTTTAGTTATTTGAACAAGCCAAGCTTTTATAGTCTACTTTAACTGAATTTAACACATCAATAAATACTGAAGAAATATTCTATGTTAAACTTTAAAACATAATGTACAGATGACATATAAAGATAAGGCAATATGTGTTGTCACTGAACTTCAACTTTAGAAAATGTTAAAGGAAAAATGTCTAAATAGTTTTAATATAAGAAAACTCACACTACTCTATCATTTGAGTGGCAAGGAGGAAAGGAATGCTGTATTGGATTGTAAGTATAATCAAATTGTTATAGAACTAAATATTTGATATCTTTTTACCTCAGAAAACACTATTTTGTCTCGTGTTTCTTTGAGTTTAAATAATTTAAACATTTCAATGAAGCGATTAATGCACTATTTTTGATGGCTTATTGAAATAGTATTGATAGACTTTTCAAAAGGTTTCTCAAAGTTCACCCCCATTTTTATACATAGTAGGGTCACCTTGTTCAAGACTATTAATTCTCATTTTACCTATCTATCATATTTGGGTTATCCAGTATAGGTGATAGGATTGGAGGTGCTTTTGCCCTTTGACTGCAAAGGAAAATGCTGCTATGAACATGAATATATAAGTTTCTCTTTAAATCATATTTTCACTTTTTGTTTGTGAAAGCTGAAATGGAATTTCTCTATTTTATCAAATTACAGGATTCCAAGAGAAGAGGAAAGAGTGGAAAGAAAGGACTCAAAAATTTTCATCCAAGTCAATTCATGCAGAAAATTCTACATTATTCCAAGCATCACTTCATATTTATCTTAGTTGAATCACATTTTGTAAACAAGACCTCAAACTGCCATAGCTCATTTTTAAAAATAATGTTTTTGCTTGTTTTTTTTTTGAGAATTTTGTGAAACAAATTTTGATCATATAGATAATCTTCTCTAAACTCCTCCAACATGTTTTCCCACCTCTCTCCAGACCAAACTTCATGTTCTCCCTCCAAAATAAAGTTCAGTTTGTTTTGGCCAGGTACTCTTGGGCATGGGACCTGGCCTGGAGTGTGGTCAATATAACAGGTGCCTTTCTTTTAAAGAAAACTGCCTTCACTTTGTCAAACAGCAGTCAGATGTCAATAGCTCCTTAATAGTAAATCTTTGTACCTGTTATCCCTCGACCTTGCTGGGATTTTGTCTGGACTGAGGTTGTACAGATAGAAAGAGACCTTGGGAATGCCCAGCCTTAAATGTTATGTATATGTCATAGCTCTCACAGTGAAGCACAAAAATCAATGTGGAAGAGGAGTCTTGCTAGGACTAACTTTGCATCTTTGCCTGTTGGTTCTGCCATACCCAACATGACAGAGGTATGTTCCAGCTCTGCAAGTCAGGCTCACAGCCCACTTTCAGACACACAGCAGGTCTATGTTGCCATTACATAAGTTTCAGTTCTCTGTTCACAAAACACATTTCAGTGCTTGGTCTTCTAAAAGAGCCAGAACTGGTCATGCAACTAGCACAGAACAAGAAGCCTCCATTTCTTACCCTGAGTCTATAAGCCTTTTGATAAAGAAGCTGCAGTACCCCTCCTTGCCTCCAGCAAACAGAGCCTGTCTGAAAAGATGTTGTTAGCAAGAAGCTACACTTGGCTCCTGAGTCTATAAGCCTTTTGATAAAGAAGCTGCAGTACCCCTCCTTGCCTCCAGCAAACAGAGCCTGTCTGAAAAGATGTTGTTAGCAAGAAGCTACACTTGGCTCCTGAGTCTATAAGCCTTTTATTTTAAAGCTCTCTTAGATTTTATGTGGAAATTTTTGCCCCACATCGGGTGCCAATCTATTGACAGAGGCTGCTCATTCATGTCCTGGTCACCCAGACCTAAAATAATCACACAGAAACTGTATTATTACAACACTGCTTGGCCTACTTTCTCATGCTTCTTATTGTCTAGCTCTTTTATCTTAAATAAACCCATTTCTATTCACTTGGGTATTGCCTTGTGGTTGTGGTCTCCTGGTAAGTTTCCTTCCAGCATCCAGGATCTGTCTTTTGCGGTGGCCACATAGCTTCTAGGTGACTCTCCCTACTCTCTCCTCTATCTGTAATTTATGCCTTTCCCTATTCTACTCTGAAATAGGCCCAGAGCAGCTTCTTTATTAATCAAAGGTACTTACAGTACACAGAGGGGAATCCCATATCATCATGTATTTGGTTACATATACTTTGCATCATTCATTTGCTTTCTGCGCATCATTTATAATGTGACTATGTAGCACAATTCCTTCCCTCTTTTCTTGCTTACATTTTTCTCTCTACTTCTCATTCCTTTCCCTCTCTCCCTTTCTCCCTTCTTTTCTTCCTGCCTGTCATTTTTGTTCCTTCCTTGTTCCTTCCTTTCTTTTCTTCTTTTATGAAATAAGATATTGTTTTGTAGTCTATGCTAGATTTGAATTCATGATTCTCATTTCAAGCTTTGAACCTTACATCACACATGCAGCTCTAATAAAATTTCATTTCATAAATAGAATGTATATTAACATTTACTAATATCTAATATATGACACATTAAGCAGCCACTTAGCTGTTCTTTTAATCAAATCATAATGTGGTTTTTATTAATTTAATTTTTATTTAAAAACAACCTTTTTTCATTTTATATACCAATCCATGTTCCCATTGCCTCCTCTCCTCTAGCTCTACCCAACCACCCCCACCCCAACCCCGTCTACTCCTCAGTGTGTAAGGCCTCCCATGGGAAGTCAACACAGTCTGGGATATCAAGTTGAGGCAGAACCAAGGTCCACGCCATGTATCTAGGCTGAGCAATTTATCCCTCCATAGGGAATCAGCTCCAAAAGTCCAGTTCATACACTAGGGATAAATACTGGTTCCTCAGCTACTGCCTATACAAACTACCCAAGCCCACAACTGTCACCAATATTCAGAGTGCCAAGTTTGGTCCTATTCAGGTTCTTCTTCTGTCAGTGCAGAGTCAGTAAGTTTCCACTGTCTCAGGTCAACTGTCTCTGTGTGTTTCCCTATTATGATCTTTACCCCTTTGCTCCTCCCTCTCTTCAACTGAACTCCTGGAGCTTGGCCAAGTGCTTAGCCGTGGGTTTCTGCATTGGATATCATCAGATAGATTATTGATGAAGATTCTATAACAATTAGGGTAGCCGTCAATCTGGTTAGAGAGGAAGGCCAGTTCAAGCACCCTCTCCACTATTGATTAAAATCTTAAGTGGTGTGTCATCCTTCTAAATTCCTTGGAATTTCCATAATAAAAGGTTTCTCCTTGACCCCATAATGGATCCCTTTATCAAAATATGTCTTTCCCTTTAATTCTTCTCTGATCCTCCTCCAATTCGACCATCTGGTTCTCTGATATTCTCCTCTCCATGCCCTCTCCCAAATCCCATTCACCCTCCAACCTACAGCCATGCTCTCAACTTACTCAGGAGATCTTGTCTATTTCCCCTTTTTAGGGGATCCATGCATGTCTCTATTTGGATCTTGCTTGCTACCTAGATTCTCTGAGGTTGTGGACAATAGGCTGTTTATCCTTTGTTTTAGGTTGAATATCCACTTATGAGTAAGTACATGCCATATTTGTATTTCTGGGTCTGGGTTACTTCTCTTAGGATGTTTTTTTAGGTCCATCTATTTGCCTGCATATTTCAAGATGTCATTTTTTTGCCACTAATACTCCATTATGTAAATTTACCAATTTTCTTTCTTTTATTTTTGGTTGAGGGGCATGTAGGTTGTTTTCAGGTTCTATTATGAATAATGCTACTATGAGCATAGTTAAGCTGGTGTACATGTGGTATGATTGTGCATCATTTGGGTATATGCCCAACAATCATATTGCTGGTTCTTGAGATAGACTGATTACCAATTTTCTGAGAAGCCACCATAGTGATTTTCAAAGCAATTGTCCAAGTTTGCACTCCCACCAGCAATGGAAGAAAATTATTACTCTATGTCCTCTCCAACATAAGCTTTCATCAGTTTTTTTTTTATCTTACCATTCTGACAAATGTAGGATGGTATCTCAGAATTGTTTTGATTTGAATTTCCTTGATGGCCAAAATGAGCATTTCCTTAAGTATCTTTTGATGATTTGAGATTTCTCTGTTGAGAATTCTGTTTAAATCTGTACCCCCATTTTTAATTGGATAAATTGATACTCTAATGTCTAATTTCTTGAGTTCTTTGTGTATTTGAAGATAACCCCTGTGTCTGATATGGAGTTGGTAAAGGTCTTTTCTTATTCCGTAGCCTGTTGTTTTGTCTTATTTATTGTGTTGTTTGCCTTTCAGATGTTTTGAAGCTTCTGAAGGTCCCATTTATTGATTGTTGCTCTCAGTATTTGTTATACTGATGTTATATTTAGGAAGGGTCTTCTGTAGTAATGCATTCAAGAATACTTCCCACTTTCTCTTCTATCAACTTCACTGTGGTTGGATATATTTTGAGGTCTTTGATGCATACGTCCTTGAGTTTTGGGCATGGGGATATAGGAATCTATTTGCATTAGTCTAAATGTTGGACTCCAGTTGTGCCAGAACAATTTGTTGAAGATGCTTTCTTTTTTCAATTGTATAATTGTAACATGAGGGCCTGCTTGTTTGGGTTTCTGTCCTGCCCAGTTCCCACAGCCGGTAAGCCCCAAAGAAAATCACACAAAGGTCTCCATAAGTTATAAACTGATTGGCCCATTAGCTCAGACTTCTTATTAGCTCTTATAACTTATATTAACCCATTGTTCTTATCTATGTTAGCCACAAGGCTCAGTACCTTTTTTAGCAGGATAGGTCACATCCTGCTTCTTCAGTATCTGGACAGGACTGCAGAGAGACCTTCCAGCTTCCCATAATTTTCCTGCTCTCATTGCCCTGTCTCTACTTTCTGTCTGGTTGTCCTGCCTCTACTTTCTGCCTGGCTACTGACCAATCAGCATTTATTTAAAACATAACTGACAGAATACAGAATTGTCCTACACCATATAATTTTAGCTACTTTGTCAAAAATCTGATGTTCATTGGTGTGTGAATTAATGTCAGGGTCATCAATTTGATTCCATTGGTCTACCTGTTTGTTTTTATGCCAATACCAAGCTGTTTTCATAATTATAGCTATATAGTCGAGCATGAAGTTAGGGATGATAATGCCTCCAGAATTTCCTTTATTGTACCAGATTGGTTTGGCTGTCCTCGGTTTTTTGTTTTTTGATATGACATTGAGTATTATTCTTTTGAGGTTGGTGAATAATTTTGCATGGATTTTGATGGTGATTGCATTGAATCTGTACAATGCTTTAGGTAAGACTGACATTTTTACTTTGTTGACCATACTTATTTCAAGAGCATCTTTCCATTTTCTGGAAATTCTTCTTCAAATTCTTTCTTCAGACACTCAAAGTTTTTTGTCATACAGATCTTTTGCTTGTTTGGTTAGAGTTAATCTAAGATATTTTATGTTGTATGTGGCTATTGTGAAGGGTGATGTTTCTCTGATTTCGTTCTCATCCCCTTTGTCATCTGTATATAGGAGGGCTACAGATTTATTTTTTGAGTTAATCTTTTATCTGGCCACATTACTGAAGGTGGTTATCAGCTATACAAGTACCCTGGTAAAATTTTTGGGGTCACACATTAACTATTACATCATCTGCAAATACAAAAGTATTCTTCCTTTACCATTTTTATTACCTTTATCTCCTTTTGTTGGCTTATGACTCTAGCTAGAACTTTGAGTACCATATTGAATAAATATGGAGAGAGTGTAAAGCCTTGACTTGTTCCTGATTTTAGTGTGATCACTTAGAGTTTATTTCCAGTTATTTGATGGTGGCTGTTGGCTTGCTGTATACTGCGATTTATTATGTTTAGGTATGCTCCTTGTACCCCTCTTCTCTACAGAACATTTATCATGAAGAGGTGTTGGATTATGCCAAATTCTTTTTCAGTTTCTAATGAGATGAACATGTGGCCTCTTTCTTTCATTTTTTTATATGGTATCTTACATTGACAGATTTTTATATGTTGAACCAGCTCTGCATCTCTGGGATGAAGTTTACTTGACCATGGTGGATGATTTTTCTGATGTGCTCTTGGATTTGGTTTGCTGGTTTTATATTGATTATTTTTCCATCAAAGTTTGTAAGTGAGAAATGTCTGTAATTCTATTTCTTTGTTGCATCTTTGTGTCATTTGGGTATTGGGGTAACTGTAGCCTCACAAAAAGAGTTTGGCATTATGATTTTTGTTTCTATGGTGTAGAACAATTTCAGGGTACTAGCTCTTCTTTGAAATTATGGTAGAATTCTTCACTGAAATCATGTTATCCTGGGTTTTTTTGTTGCTATTGTTGTTGTGAGACTTTTGATGACTATTTCTATTTACTTAGTGGATATAGGTCTATTTAATTTTTTAAATCTGGTCTTGATTTAATTTGTTTAGTTGTACCTATCCAGATAATTCTCCATTTCTTTCAAATTTTCCAATTTTATAAAGTACATTTTTTTGAAGTATGACCAAATGATTCTCTGGATTTCCTCAGTGTCTGTTATGTCCCCCTTTTCATTTCTGATTTTATTGATTTGAATATTCTCTCTCTGTCTATTGGTTAGGTTTTGTCTATCTTGTTGAGTTTCTCAAACAACCATCTCTGTTTCAAATTTTATTGTTCTATTCATTTCTATTTTAGTGATTGCAACCCTCAGTTTGATGATTTCCTGATATAACCTCCAAAAAAGAAGCAAAAAGATTGCTTCTTATTGTCCAAGAATTTTCAGGTATGCAGTTAAGTTGCTAGTAAGAATTTTGTTTCAAGTGCTTTATGCTATGAAATTTCCTTTTAGCATAAGTTTAGGTATGTAGTGGATTCATTTTTGTTGAGTTCTAGAAAGTCTTTTGCTCCTTTCTTCATTTCTTCCTTGACCTTGTGGTAATTCAGTTGAACATTCTTCAATTTCCATGAGTTTATAGGCTTTTTTAAATTGTTGTTGTTGTTGTTGTTGTTGAATTCTAACTTTAAGCCATAGTGATCCTATAAGATACAGGGGGCTATTCTTTTTTTCGTATCTGTAAAGGCTTGATTTGTTACTGAGTATGTGGTAAATTTTAGAGAAGGCTTCATGAGGTGCTGAGAAGAAGTTATATTCTTTTGTGTTTTGTTAAAATGTTCTATAGAAGACTGTTAAGCTCATTTGAGTCATGCCTTCTGTTAGCTTATTTCTCTGTTAAATTTCTGTCCAGTGGTGAGAGTGGTGTGTTGAAGTCTCACGCTATTAGTGTGTATGCTTTGAATGGTGATTTAATCTTTAGTACTGTTACTTTTACAAATATGGATGCCCTTGTATTTGGGGCATATATGTTCAGAATTGAGACTTCATCTTGTTAGATATTTCCTGTGATGAATATGAATGTCCTTCTTTATCTTTTTTGATTAATTTTAGTATGATATCTATTTTGTTAGATATTAAGATAGCTATACCAGCATGATTCTTAGGTCAATTTGATTGGAAAATCTTTTTCCAACCCTTTACTTTGAGGTAATATCTGTCTTTGAAGTTGAGATGTGTTTCTTGTATCGAGCAGAAGGACAGATCTTGTCTTTTTACCAATTCTGTTAGTCTGTGTCTTTTTATAGGTGAATTGAATCCAGTTATTTCAAGAAATATTGCTAACTAGTAATTTTTAGTTCTTTTTGTTTTTGTTTTTGGTTTTTGGTGATGTTATTGTTTGTGTGTTTTCCTTCTTCAGGTTTTCTGGTGTGGGATTATCTATTGGCTGTATTTTCGTGGTGTATCTAATTTCTTTGGTTTGGGTTGGGGATGTCCTTCTAGTACTTTTTATAAAGCTAGATTTGTAGATATGTTTTGTTTAAATATGGTTTTGCCATGGGATATCTTGTTTTTCCCATATATGGTGATTGAAAGCTTTGCTGGGTACATTAGTCTAGACTAGCATCCATGATCTAATAGTATCTCCAGAAAATCTGTTCAGGACCTTCGGGACTTTTAGTTTTGATTAAGAAATTGGGTGTAGTCCTGATAGGTCTGTCTTTATACAATACTTTACATTTTTCCTTTGCAGCCCTTAATATTCTTTCTTTATTCTGTGTGCTTATTATTTAGTTTATTGTTTAGTAAGGTGACCTTTTGGTTCAGTGTTACAGTATGAAAAATTTCTATATGATCCCTTAATGGAGTATAAAATGGTTTATTTATTTGGAAGAAAAATCACAGAAAGAGTAGAAATTTGCAGTCTTCTGCATGTGCGAGGAACTTTAATTGCACCCTGAAGCCAAGGATCACACATACCTCTACATCTGCATTTATAGTACACAAGACAATGACCAAAGTAGCATCACAAAGGCCATTGGCTAAAGGAGTTCTTATGGTACCTCACCATTTTGTCTAAATAAGCGAGTTCCAAGCCTAATACAAACCTGTATACAATAAGAAAAATTTTCAAATATAAAAATTAGAATTATAACCAGTATGAACAATATCAAGCAAAGAACATGTGCTAAATGTTTCAATAGTTTCCCTATCCTACAGTCTAAATGTTAGAAATGGCTTGACTAAGCCACAAGAGAAAAGTAACTATGACTATCTAGTTTCAACTCCATCAAAGACCTGAGAAGGGAAATAACATTACTTGAGATAACAGGAAGTACAATCAAGCATTTTCAAAAGGTGCAAGAAATGACAGAGACAACCAGCTACCTGTGTTATAATGAGGTGCACAGGCTGTTTTCCCAGCTCCAAAGAGGAGAGTGGCCATTTGTTCTCAGCAACTGCCTCCTGGCTGCAGCCACTATCTTATGCCCAAAATAACCACACAAAAAATGTATTCATTTCAACACTACCTGGCCCATTATCACTAGCCTCTTCTTGGCTAACCCTCACATCTTAAACTAACCCATTCCTTATAGTCTGTGTGTCACCACAAGGTGGTGACTTATCGGAAGATTCTAACCTGCATCCATCTCGGGCCCAATCATCATGGTGTCTGGCGTCTTCCCCTCTCCCCAGCCTTCTGTTCTGTCTACTCCTCCTACCTAAGGGCTGACCTATCATACAGGCCAAGCAGTCTCTTTATTTAACCAATGAAAGCACAGAAATACAGAAGAAACCTCCTACACCATACCTGGGCAATCACCTCACATCTCATATGCAATGTTGGGACAACCAACTTTGACTATAGTGTATAGTAACTGACAGACCATTTCCAGAGTCAGGAAAATTTTAAAAACTGTCTTACTGTCTTGGCAAAGTTTTGCAGTCTTTTTTTTCTTGTATCCTAATTGTCTAGTCTGGACACTATGCATTTGTTCAATGGTCAAGGGAGGGGCAGTTCTTTGCCCAAAGGCCATTTTTTGCCAAAAAGAAAACAAGGTCTAAGTGAAGTGTCTTTGATGCCAACATTCTCTTGGGAATAGAATGGTGATGCCGGGCTCAATTGTGTCTCATGTCAACAGAATTCTAAGTTATTTAAATGCCATTTTCTACAGTTCTTTTAAGTGCTTGAAGATTATCTATTTATGTTCAATACAATCCCTATGTATCTAAAAAACCTGATTAGTCTGACTATAACAAACATGAATGACTACTGACCTACATAAAATTCTTAATACATACATAGCTTAATGACCAAGGCTTTATATTAAAATATTAAGCAATCTTTAAACAAATGTGCAGCAAATGAGGACAATGACCTCAAAATGTAAAAAATATATAACTATCTTGATAAGAATTAGAAATGTATAGTGCAATATAATAAATATATCCTATTTTTTTGCATCAATATACAAAATACCTTAGGCAGAGTTAGAAAAACACATGCATGAAATATAAAAATAACTGTGCAAAGATGCACAAATATTGTAAATAGAAATAGAAGCATATTCATCATTTTAGTCAGAGGCTGTTCATTTGTTCCCTGCCACTCAGATTTAAAATAACCATGCAGAAATTATATTACTTGAAATACTGTCTGAATAATACCTTAAGCGTATTGCTAGGTATCTCTTATATCTTAAATTAACCCATTTATCATAATCTGTGTATCACCACATGGTTGTGGCTTATTGGGTAAAGTTTCAAGATGTCTGTATCTGGTGGAGGCTACATGACTTCACTGACTCACCTACTTTCTCCCAGCATTCAGCTTAGTTATCCCACCTAGCTCTCTTCTGTCCTATCATAGGCCAAAGTAGATATTTTTATTCATTAACCAATAAAAGCAACACATATACAGAAGGAATTTCCCTTTTCCGTCAAGTAAAAAACAAGGTTGTAACTTTAACATAGTAAAATTACATAGAACAAAACAGATATCAAGCAAAAATTACAGTTACAATATTTATATACTTTATTATTATAGCTAAGAAAAACTACAACTATATCAGAGGTAAGAATGTATAGTTCAATATCATAAATATATACTACAATTGTATCAATATACAAAATGTCTTAAGCAGAGGTAGAAACATGCATATAATATGACATAATTACTTTGCCTAGGTGTACAAACATTGTAGACAGCAATAACAACATATTAAATATAATTTGAATTTGTATCAATTTACAAGAATCTAAGCCAATGTAAACTGTCTATAAATAATAGCTTACAAATATTCACTCTATTACTCACTTTTATTGTTAGTGTGAGTCAGCTCACACTAATCTATTATCCCACATCACAACATAACAAATATATTTAAATTTGTATCAATATACAAGAATCTATACCAATGTAAACAGTCTATAAATAATAGCTTACAAGTATTCACTTTACTACTCAGTTTTATTATTATTGTGAGTCAGCTCACACTAATCTGCCTATTATCCCACATCACAACATAGCAAATATAATTTGAAATTGTATCAATATACAAAAATCTATACCAATGTAAATAATAGCTCACAAGTATTCTCAATATTATTCACTATTACTTTTAATGAGGGTTAGCTCACACTAATCTACTTATTATCCCATCTCATCCAATACTTTTATTTATATATTTGTTTATTTATTGTTTATTTTCAAAAGAAATCCCTCAGTCTAATTCATTTCAACCCCAACACAATAAGACTCATAACCTACCCCTAATAGATAACTCTAAATTTGAGGACAAGTATTTTTGGGAGAGGGGATGACATCTTCTAGAATTACTTCCAGTTGTCATGAGGGTAATGTTATTTCTATTAGATCCTATGTAAGCTAAAATGATGGTTTAGTTTCAAGATTACTGTCTGGTACAATTGTAGATAGTTTCTGAATTGTCAGTTCAGTTTGTTTTGAAGATCTTATTTGAAGTTCCGGCTAGAAAATTGTAAAAAGGTGCACCATCTCAGCTAGCCAAATTGAATCATCCTGAGCAATTTGTAACCCAAAATTGATTTTTTTTTTTTGGTTTTTCGAGACAGGGTTTCTCTGTGGCTTTGGAGCTTATGCTGGAACTAGCTCTTGTAGACCAGGCTGGTATCGAACTCATAAATATCCGCCTGCCTCTGCCTCCTGAGTGCTCGGATTAATGGGGTGCACGACCTCCGCCCAACAAAATTGATCTTAAAGTGGTGCTATAATCATAATGACATCACAGCAACCAGGTGGAGTCATTGTTGTGGGCACCGTCTTCTTTCTGGAAACATTAAAGAAAACTGCAAGAAAATGTTTTGTTCATTATGGAAAATTTAAGCATTATTTATATAGATACATATTTAATCAAAATTACCATACAGACAAAAAATAGGTATGGGTAGAAATAAATTTTTTCCTAATTTTTTACTTCCTTCTGTCCCATAGCAGGTAACTCTGATTTTTTTCTTTTTTTTTATTGTTAAAAGAAAAATTTACATTTACTCCCCTTCTGCCTGGCCCTCCCGCTCCCCCACTACCCCACCGCCCTCCCCCTGCTT
>JAQHUG010000060.1:2679084-2691427 GCA_028555095.1 Dicrostonyx torquatus | reverse complement strand
ACAGAGAATCTTGATACTGTATGCTATTATGCTCTCTTTGAATTGTTTGAATGCTGAGGAAGGAACAAGAGCTGCTAAAAGACTTTGTTTGTAAATGCTGCTGAATTAACCCAAGGAAGGTATTTTAAAAATACCTTGGCTTCAAAATTGAAGTCAAAAGATACGTTACTTTGGAGAAGATTTCTTCCTTTTTGCTTCCACAGGAGATGAGAGGCTGTGGATTCATTCTGAGTTAAGAAAACTCAGGTTTCATCAAGGAAGACCACCTGAGAAATCTTGGTAGGAACAGATGGCCCAGATGTCTTGAGTTCTACATCCAGAACAGATTCAAGATGGTGCCTGAGATGATGAAGACTCACAGGATACTCCAGTGAGGACTTGATCCTAACTCTCAATTTTCTTTAGGTCCCCTTAAAGATTATCAGTGCCCCCAATCAGCTGGAAATAGTCTAGAATACAATGCCCACATTCCCAAAAAGTGGACTATGGATATTTTTCTTTGTTTTTTTTAAAAAAGAGGGGGAAGTGGTGCGGGAGAATTGTCTGTATTCTGTCAATCATGTTTTAAATAAATGTTGATTGGCCAGGCAGGAAGTATAGGCGGGAAAACCAGACAGCAAGTAGAGGTGGAGCAAGGACAACAGGAGAATATGGAAAGCAGAAAGCTTCCCTGGCATTCCTGTGCAGATCTCCAAGGAGGCAACATTTAAGCTGCCCGGCTGAGAAAAGGTACTGACCATGTGGCTGACAATGGGTTAATATGTTATGGGAGCTAGTAGGAAGACTGAGCTAATGGGCCAATCAGTGTGTAAACTAATGTCTCTTCTTTGGGGTTTGCCAGCTGTAGGGTACCGGGCTGGACAGTAACCCCAAAGAGCAGGCCCCCTAATGTTATACATAAACCCCATTACTACAAACCTTTAAGAGGGTCACTCTTACAGATTCCAAGGGGTTGCTACTGCACTAGATTTCTACATTGCCCCAGAATTAACTACCATTCCACTTGTCTCTCACAGTACTCTTTCCCTCCATTCCCTCTTGTTCCCATCCTCACCTATCCACAGTCTACCTGAAAAATCTGTTGTATTCTAAGTAACAAAAAAGGTGGAAGGTAGGAGAGAACACATAGATCTCCCTGAGAAGAGGTTGCATTCACTTTTGTCACTTTTGTATGTATATGTTTTGCATGTGTGTGTGTGTGTGTGTGTGTATGCTTGTGTTGTGTATAGGCCAGAGTTTGTAATTAAATATTTTTGTCCATCAGTTTCCATGTAATTTTGAGACAATCATCCAATGAACTTGGAATTTATCTGCTTAGTTAAGCTGCATGACCAATGAGGTACAGAGATAATTTTGTTCATGTTTCATCCAAGAAAATGGGGCTTTGTTCATGCTCTGGATCCACATTCAGGTTTTCATAGTGTGGTACAGGCAGCTTTCCTGACTGAGATATGTCCACAACCAAGATTACTGCTTGTAGGAGGCAGACATAAGAGGATAGAAGTTTATAATAATGAGTTGAACTGTATATGTGCATGGAAAACAAATTGAATAAAAGTTATGAAAAATCAAGTAGACAAAGAAAATTACTTCATTATCTTACATATGGACTGTGATAAAGCTGAACTTACAGCAGATGAGAGTAAAATGGTGATTGCTAAAAGCCTGCTAAATACTCAAAAGTAACTTTTAAACATCTCACCAAGAGCTTCTAAAATCTTATGTAACCATTTTAGCAGACTACCTTAAGTATTCCTTTAAATGTCAATCATAATATCTTAACATATGAGATATTCTATAGAGTATGCAAGGAAAAGGTAATGAAAATATGAATCAAAAATAAAGAAACAAAAATAAATTCTCAGTATACATTCAGACCAAATACTAAAACTTATAAACAACATGGCTGACCTTAGGTTATTATTTTCATGAACAGTAGTTATTTTCTACATGAGCAAAAAATTATTAAAACTAATTGAAATTTTAAAGCATTATATTCATACAAAATTTAAGGTGAATACTAATAAATACTAACAAATCCAATAAAAGATCTGTATCAACTATTTGGAGAAATAATATTTACATTTTTATTAAATAACAAAAAATAGTTTAAGTTAAGATAGATAAAGCATGCATAATGGTATAATACAAGGATTCAATATTGTCTTAATCTCAAAGCTTTTCAAATTCACTTATAAATTGAGTTAAATTCCTTCAAAAGTTTACAGCAAAATGATAAGATATTCACAGAGCCAATATATTTTACATGTGTGGAGTTATCAAAATGATTTGAAAATAATGGAGCTATTTTAGTTACTAGTTTCCAAAGCATATCACAAATATGCAATAAGAACTATTTGATGTAAGGGAGAGGGAGAAAGAAATGAACTAATGGAATAAAATTGCATATAATGTCTAGATAGAATGGGATAAATAATTTAAAACACTACCTTAATTAGGGTTAGTACTGCTATGATGAAACACAAACTAATCAAAAGCAAATTGGTGAAGAAAGAGCTTGTTTATCTTCTACTTCAACCATTATAGTCTATCATTGATGGAAGCCTGGGAAGAAAACTCAAAAGGGCAAGAATGTAGAAGCAGAAGCTGATGAAGAGGTCATGGAGGGATGTCATTTAATGGCTAGCCCCTATTGGCTTCCTCAGCTTTCTTATAGAGCAAAGGACCATCAGTCCAAGGTTGTACCACCCACAATGAATGGGCCTTGTTACATCAATCAAGAACTAAGAGAATGTTCTACAGGCTTGCTTGCCTACAGCAAGATCTTACGGAAACATGGTCTCTATTAGGATTCCTTCCTTTCAGATGGCTCTAGATTGTATGAAGTTAGCATAAAACTAGCTTACCCAAATGCACATATAAATAAGGAACATGTGTTAAAATAAAGAAAGCATAACACTTTTGAATATAGTCTCATGTCAATAAGAAAATTAAGATGAAGCAGAGTTAAATGTATGAATGTTCACAAAGAGTTAATATTTCAGTACAAAGAATAATTAGGCTACTAAAGGCATTTCCATAAGAAGGGAATTAAAAAGCTCTTGTGGTTCCCTCCTTAGTCACTGTGATGGTGAATTGCTGTAGAAAATCAGGTATTACTTGTAATCTACTCTCTGGTGCTGCATGAGGCAGCACAGGCTGTGTCCTGGCACCCTGCCTGCTTTTCATCTTGGCTAGCTTATAACAGGAATAATTACACTGAGACTGTATTCATTTAATACATTGTCTGGCCCATTATCTCTAGCCTCTCACTGGCTAACACTTACATCTTGCTTTAACCCATATCTAGTAATCTATGTATCACCATGGGGCCATGACTTACTAGGAAGATTCTAACCTATGTTCATCTGGGGCCAGAGAATCATGGTGTCTCTTACATTTCCTTTCTTCCCAGAATTCTGTTCTGTCTACTCTACCCATCTAAGGGCTGCCCTATCAAAAGGCCAAGGATGTCTCTTTATTCAACCAATGAAAGCAACAGAAATACAGAAGGACCTTCCTACACCATTTCCCCTTTTTCTGTTTAAACAAAAAAGAAAGGCTTTCTTTTTAACATAGTAAAGTTACTTATAACAAAACAGTTATCAAGCAAGAAATAAAGTTACAATATTTATATCTATTTTATCTTTAATCATAACAAAGGTAACTATAACTATAAATTCTTCAACTCCATCAAAGACTCCAGAAGGATATCATATTACCTAAGTAAACCAGAAATAAGCAACTACAGAACTCTAGAAATAACAGAGATATCTTGCTGCCTGGACAGTCACCCAAAGTTCTTCTGTACCGTTGGGGCATCCATCTTCAGCCTACAGGCCCATAGCGTCCAGCAGACATTTCCATGAAGCAGGAAAATTCAAAGACAGTTCAGTCACTTTCTTTTGTATTCTGCAGAATGTCTTGCATACTCTCATTAATCAGTAACCCTGAAGGATCATCTCACCTTTAGGCAAGTTTAGCAGTCCTCTTTCTGCAGGTTCTTTGTGTCCATTTAAACAATCCATGCAAGAGCAGTTTTTTGCCCAAATGGCTAGCAAACTCCATAAGGAACCTCTTTGATGCCCATCTTCTTCAGGAAGCAGATTGGTGCTCCCAGGAGCAGATGTGCCTCATTGTCATAAAAAGTCCTAAATTATTAAAACATTTAAATGTCATGTTCTGAGTCTTTGAAAGATATGAGGAATGTCTATCTAACTTAAATACATCTCTATATATCTAGAAAATCTAACTAACATGACTACAAGCTTGACTATTATTGATGATTATTCATTAGCAATCTATATTTTTAATTATACATTACATTTTTATATGAGCTACACAATCACAATAACTTAATCAAGATCAGAAATATACATATAAAAAGATTGACCTTAAACTTGTATCAGTAAATCAAACTTTTTATCAATGTAAATTATTTATATCCATATCATCCCCCCTTTAAATGAATAAAAAGCATTTAAAAACAATATTTGGGCATATGGGTGCAGTTATTTCTCTCCAAACTGCTTCATGCTGTATGGGGGCACTTTTAATTAAGTCTTTCATGGTGTATCCTGTGTGCTAAGCTCATCTCAGTCACCAGTTGAATGAAGTAATTTTCTGAAGTTGTTCATGGTGACCTTTCAGGAGGGGGTGGTCTATCATACCTTATTGGTGTAGAAATAATCCACAGGTTCTCATCCTCTATGAAAACAAAAGAAGAATTTCTCCAAAGCATCATATCCTTAGACCCAAATTCTGAAGTCATAATATTATTAAGCTAATTGGATTAGCTTAGCCCATACAATGAAATGTCTTTTTGTACTTAGCTCTTTTACAGTGAAAAAAATTTAAAGAAAACATAATAAAATACATAATCCAGACATTCTGAGAAGTTTCCATTTTACATGGCTTATTTTATTTCTTTTAATCTATAACTATCTGTAGTCTGTCTGTTTAAAGACTTTACCCTTTTTTTTTAAGGCATTAACTTAATATTATGTATCTCTATAGTATTTCTTTTTCTCTCCCAAGCCTACATTCTTTATCTAACAGTATGACCCATTTAGAGGTCTTTTATGTCTGAAATTGTCCTATTGTGAATCTGTAATTCTTTACTATCCAGGAGCATTTCTCAAAATGTTAAGTACGTCTTAAAAACTTAAGTTGAACTATGTAGGAGAAATACGGTACATCCTGTTTCCTGCCCAGTCTAAACCTTAACTGCACTGTTATTGTGATAATTATGACTGTTCCTGCCTGAGATCAGCACATTTCAGCATGGCAGAGCTGAGCCACTCTTGCCTCAGAGCCATTTGGTGCCCCTGAGCTGCACACAGTTCCAGGCACACAGTGAGACAAGTTACCATCAAATGATACGTAGCACTGTAGTTATAAACCCCATTGAAATGCTGTCTCCCTCAGGAGCCAGAAATCGTGCTAGCAGCACAGACCATAAACTTGTATTTCAAAACCAACAGTTTCTAGTACACCTAATCTGGCTGCCTACCCGGGCAGGAAGAGCTGAGCCATGGGCATGGTCTCAGCTACTTTCTTCCCAACCCCGAGCGGGCAGACAAACATCTGGGCACACAAATGCTCCATAGCCAGAGTTTGCACTGGTGGCAGGGCCTAGGAAGCCTCATTTTAAAACTGCCACAGCAGTGTTTCAGCTGCTGAGTGAATAAATTTTCTCTGTGGCACCCTGCTAGCAACAGCAAAAACTCTGTTGAACTCTGTATTCTTTTTGAAGCTCTCTCAGATTTTGTGTGGAATCAGCCAACCGCAATGGGCAGCCAAACCTTTCCAATGAGGAGGAGTGGGCTGGCTGCATCCCACCCAGTTCCTGGCCACACAGCTAGCTTATACTGGAAATAACCACATGGAAATTGTGTTAGTTAAAATACTGCCTGGCCCATTATCTCTAGCCTCTCATTGACTAACTCTTACATCTTGCTTTAACCCATATCTAGTAATTTATGTATCACCATGGGGCCATGGCTTACTGGGAAGATGCTAACCTACATCCTTCTTGGGCGTGAGAATCATGGCATCTCTCACATTTCCTTTCTTCCCAGAATTCTGTTCTGTCTACTCTGCCCGTCTAAGGGCTGCCCTATCAAAAGGCCAAGGCAGTCTCTTTATTCAACCAATGAAAGCAACAGAAATACAGAAGGACCCTCCTACACCACTCTGGTTTCCATTCTTGCCTTATAATCTCTTTTTTTCACATTTACTTGCATCTCTTGCTTCACCTGCTATCACATGACAAAGCAAGGAGGCTCTTACAGAACCAACATGATGTTGTTTGGACTTCTTTACCCTCTAAAGCTCTGAGCTAATAGATGTCCTTCCTTAATATTTGCCTTTACATTTAACTATTTTATTAGTTCTTTCAGAATTTCATATAACATATTTAATCATATTTATTCTTAATCCCACAACTCTTCCTACATGTAATACTCTTACCTACCAATCTACATTTGTATCTTTTAACAGTAAAAAGCCATCAAGACCATTGTATGTTGCTCAAATATTCTTGGATGTATATCCTTGAACTAGAGCATGGTTGACCTTCTAGGTATTACAGTCTCTGGAGACACCTGACTCTCCTTCTTTGAGTAGCTAAAAATTACAAATATCTCTTTCACTACTTGTGGGAACTTGGGTTTATTCTCCTCTCCTTGTTAGAAATTGGTCTGGTTTGGCCTTGAGCAGGTTTTGTGCATCCTATCCCAACTGCTGTCAGTTCATATATGCAGCTACCATGCTACATCCAGAAGACACTGTTTCCTTGAAGTTATTGACTGTCACTGGCTCTTATACTATTTCTGAGCCCTCTTTCACAATGATTTCTGACTTTGGAGAGAAGAAAGTATATTATATATGTTCCAAGTAGAGTTTTGAATTCTATAGTCCTTGTTGTTTGCACTAGTTACCACCAACTGCAAACAGAAACTTTTTGACTAGGATTGAGAGATTCATTAATCTGTGGGTATAATGATAAGTCAATAAGAGTTGTTTTAATGTAGAAGAAAAATTTGTAGGTTTTCCCCTAGGGGCTATGACATGATAGCACATAAGTTCTCAACCTGATAATGGTGCTTGGTAAGACTATATCTTGTGGAGTAGAACTTAAACCAAACCAGAAAGTGGCTTGAAGAACTCTTATGTTGTTCATTACAATATTGTATCAGTGAGTGTGTCTTGTAAGGGCAATGATTACTGATGCTTTCAGCTCTCACAGATAGGTAAAATTGACAAGTACATTTATCATCCATAGCATGTACTTCCAGCACTCTGAGAATTAGAGAGTGTGTATAGAACATAAAGTTTAAAACCTGCTTTTCTATAATTTTCTTGATTGTTTATGACTTAATTTTCTATGATTTTTTTGATTGTTCTATGATTTAATTATACAATGTCTTCAACAATAGGCTCATACTAGAAATTTCTGGAAGGTAACCAAGATCATTGCCAAAAGTTTATAATGTTTAAGAGTTGGTGGGACCACATCAGTCAAAAACTCCAAAAGAGCTAGCAATCCATGATACTGTGGTCTTTTTGTTTGTTAACCTCCTTGTATAAACACACACACACACATGCGCACGCGCACACACACACACACAAACACACAAACACACACACACACACACACACAGAGAAATGCCAGTTCTGATTGAAATGTCCTAAACAGAAGCCTAAAGTTGGGTTTTTGTCTACAAGGAAAACCACTATTTTCCTCAATTTGGACAAGAGATACTAACTCCTGCTCAATTTGACTGTATCAGCTCAAAGGCCCAAACTTTCTGACGGTTATAAAAATTCTATGTTTTTCTGTCATTTTGCTTCTTTGATCCCCCTCCCCCAAGAGATATCCTTGACAATTTGATCCCCTAGCAGCCTTTCTTTCAATCCACAGAGTGGCCCCGTTCAGTGGTTTCAATATACCATTACTTACAATATAAACACAAGAAAATTTTATTCACAGATTAAGTCAATGTCCTTGTTCTCACCCCTGGTGGAATTCCCCTGTTCTGGTGCAGTTCCCACCAGACTGCAGGCAGGTCAGAGACCTGCCTCAAGGCTGTGCCCAAATCTCCTCTACCCGCTAGACACTGTCTCGCCAAGACCCACTTTACTGCCCAACCCCATGCACCTGAATACCCTCCCTGTGGCCAGCAATGGCAAAAGGCAGAACAAAGAGCAATACAGTCAGCTAAGTACCTCCCTGCACTGTCCTTGGAAAAAAGCATAAACAGGGTTGTATCTATCATGTGAATTCTCCTAGCAGCAAGCAGTTTTCTTTTTCTGCATCTTAATAGATGATGTGCCACTGGGAGGTGATAGCACACGCCTTGAATCCCAGCACTCAGGAGACAGAGGCAGGCGGATCTCTGCGAGTTTGAGACCAACCTGGTCTACAACAGCTAGTTCCAGGACAGGCTCCAAAGCCACAGAGAAACCCTGTCTCGAAAAAAAAATAGATAATGTGTGTTGCAAGAACCCACTTGTTAATTTCAGTCTGTCCACCCCTGAAATAATCACACAGAAACTATATTATTTAAAACACTGCTTGGCCCATTAGCTCTAGCTTCTTATTGGTTAACACTTCTACCTTAATTTAACCCATTTCTTATAATCTGTGTGTCTCCATGTGGCTGTGGCTTACTAGGTAAAGTTCCCAGCATCTGTCTCCAGTGGAGCTACATGGCTTTTCCTTAACTCCACCTCCTTTCTACCAGAATTCAGTTTAGTTTTCCCCACCTACCACTATTCCCTACACAGGCCCAAGACAGTTTCTTTATTCATTAATGCTAATCAAAGCATACAGTGGAGAATCCCACAACAAATGTGTTCTCTTCTCGTGATCAAAATGCTCTTTACCATGGGTTTAATCAGAACTTTCTCACAACCCTAAAAGATGTAAGCAGAGCAGGCAGGCTTGAACCAAAATGACTTTAAAGCCAGAATGGATTCCAGATGGGCTCCCACACAGGGGAAGTAGAGGGGAGAGGATGGGAACTTAAGGGATCAGGATGGTCGAGTTGGGGGCAAGATGGAGGGGGAGAATAATGAAATAGATATCTTGAAAGAGGTGGCCCTTATGGGTTTAGGGAGAAGTCTGGTGCCAGGGAAAATGCCTGAAACCCACAAGGATGACCTCAGTTAAGACACCTAGAAATAGTGAATAGGGTATCTGAACTGACCTTCCACTGTAATTAGATTGGTGACTATCCTAATTGTCATCATGGAACCATTGTCCAGTACTTGGTGGAAGTTGATGCAGAGATTCATAGTGAAGCACTTGGCAGAGCTCTAGGAATCCATTTTAAGACAGGGTAGAGGGAATATATGAACAATGTGGGGGTCAAGATATGATGCAAAAACCCACAGAGACAGCTGATCTGATCTTGTGGGAGACCATGGATCCTGGACAGTCAGCAAGGGAGCTAACATGGGACCAATGTAGGCCAACTGCATCTGGGTGACAGTTTTGTAGCTTGGTCTTTTGGGGGCCCCTAGCAGTCAGAGCAGGACCTATCCCTGATGCATAAGCTGGCTCTTTGGAACCTATTCCCTGTGGTAGCTTATTTTATTCACCTTTGATACAGAGAGGAGGATCTTAGTCCTGCCTCAGCTTGATATACCAAGCTTTGTTGATTTGCACAGTGGGCCTTACCACATCTGAAAGGAGATGGAGAAGTGGTTGAGGGGGATAGAAGGAAGGAAAGGGGGGTGAGAAGTGAATGGCAGGAGAGGAGGGAGGGGAAACTGTGGTTGGTGTATAAAATTTAAAAAAATGAAAAAGAAATTAAATCAAGGACATAATGCAGTTGTCTATTCATGTGTCCTTCCTTATAGCGCTGCATAATAGTAATCCTAATTATTATGAGATGCAGTTAAGAGTATATCACTACACTGAAATTCCATTATCATTAGTGTTACCTCTTGGGAAATAAATCAAAATAACATCTTACATGAAAAGTGCAACAGTAAATCAGCTGTTTAATTTGAATTCACTTTTAGTAATGGATTATCATTTCACTGTGTGTTTTTATGAGTATATGAGTATAAGCAATTTTCTGTTTGTACCCTAACAACTTTGTCTTCAATATATATATATATATATATATATATATATATATATATATATATATCTGTGTGTGTATGATATATTGTAGGATTTGTTGTTTAATCATCATTATCTTGAAATTTAATAAAATTTATTAATTTATAACATTTACCATGCAATTATCACCATCTCATATGAGCCAACCTTAAAATATCTCAGTGTATATGAATGTACTTATTTAAATACTTTCTCATGCTTTAAAATTGAAGTGGTGAATATTTCCAAGTCTTATAGTTTCATGTCCCTTGTAAAACAGCTTAAATGGCTCTGCCCTTCCAGCTTCACTATCTACAAGTTACAACTCTCTCAGTCTGTTTTTCCTTTCTATGTACATGTCTCCTTGACATATATCCCATGTCTCTGAATTGGCCAAAATCTTGGGGTCTCCAATACATTTCAAGATTGACTTCCACAGCTTTACATAGTGACTTCTCAAAGCCTCTTGTCCTCTCAGGGACTTCCATGTAGAGAATTGACTGACATACATTGCCTCGCTTCAATTGTATCCTTAACCATGGAAGGAAATTCTGTAGTTATTTTATTCATGTAACCCCTAGGATTCCAAAGATAGAACCACATGAAAGAAAGGGGTTTAGTTGCCTGCTTCAGGCAACTCCCTTGAATCACATTAGCTGCAACTCTCATATGTTATTGTGTTTTATGAAAAGAAATTTCCTTAGGCCTTATTCTTTCATAAACTAGAAATTTAGTTGGGTGGGAACTTGTCCAGATGACCACCCACCTTTTATTCTACTATAGATCAGGCTTTTGCTTAGTCTCCTTATGTTCTTCAGCACAAACCTTGGTTCTGATGATAAAACTTCTGGTGCTCCTTGACTAATCAAACAGTATGTTTTATATTTCTTTTTTTATAAGTTTCTTCTTTCATTATAGAATTGCATAACAGTGATTATTATTAATCAGCTGACAGAATCAATGTTAGGAGGTCATAAAATCTTCTACTAAAGATATTATTTTGTTAATTTTTTTAGGATAGTTAGTCTTTATTTTACAGCTAATATCCACTTGTGAGTGAATAAATATCATGTTTGTCTTTCTGGGTCTGGGTTAAGTCACTCAGGATGATATTTTTTTTAGTTTCATCCATTTGCATTAAAATTTCCCAGTGTTTTTGTTTCTAACAGCTGACTAATATTCCATGTGTAAAAGTATCATAATTTCTTATGCATTCTTTAGTTGAGGTACATCTATTTCTTTCATGTTTATGGCTATTACAAACAAGGCTGCCATTAACATAATTGATCCAGTGTCCTTGTGGGAATTGAGCACATTTGAGTATATGCCAAGAGCAGTATAGCTAGGTCTTGTGGTAAGTTGATCCCTAGTTCACTGAGGAAACTCAACACCGACTTCCAAAGTGCCTGTATAATCTAGCATTCCCACCAGCAATGAAGAAGTGTACTCCTTTCTCCATATCCTCTCCAGCACGAGCAGTCCCTTCTGTTTTGGATCTTAGACATTCTGGCAGATGTACGATGGAATCTGAGAGTTGCAGTATAATGAATATATAAGTGTTTCTCTGCCATTTGAGATTCAACAAAAGAATCTCAAATGGCAGAGAAACACTTGAATGCTGTTTAGAACTGTGCCCTCATTTTTAATTGGATTATTTGGTTTGTTGATATCTAGTTTCTTGAATTCATTATGCTTTAGAAACCAGCCCTTGATTATATATTGAGTTGGTAAAGATTTTTTCCAATTCTGTATATTGACATTTTGTCTATTGATAGTGCCCTTGTCCATACAGAAACTTTCAATTCCCTGAAGTCCCATTTATTAACTGTTGATCTGAGCTTCTGAGCTATTGGTGTTCCATTCATAAAGTAGTTACATTGCCAATGCATTCAAGGCTACTTCCCACTTTCCCTCTCTACCATGTTCATTGTAACTAATTTACATATGGGTCTTCTAGTAAATATCATTGATCCACCCATCTGTTTTTATGCCAATACCATGCAGGTTGGTTTTTGTTTCTGTAACTCTATAGTAGAGCTTAAAATCAGGGAAGGTGATGCCTCTGAAATTTCATTTATTGCACAGAGCTGTTTGAAGATATCTTGTGCTTTTTCGTTTTCCATATGAAAGTATCTTGGGGTAACACTAATCAAGGAAGTAAAAGAGCTATTTGACAATAACTTTAAGTCTTTGAAGAAAGAAATTAAAGAGGATACCACAAAATGGAAG
>JAQHUG010000060.1:2650684-2664074 GCA_028555095.1 Dicrostonyx torquatus | reverse complement strand
AAGGATCGATTTTCATTCTCCTACAGGTTGACATCCAATTATGCCAGCACCATTTGTTAAAGATGCTTTCATTCTTCCATTGTGTACTTTTGGCTTCTTTGTCTAATATTAGGTATTCATAGGTTTGTGGACTAATATCTGGATCTTCAATTTGATTCCATTGGTCAACGTCTCTATTTTTATGCCAATACCAAGCTATTTTCATTACTTTTGCTCTGTAATAGAGTTTGAAGTCATGGATGGTAATGCCTCCCGATGGTCCTTTGTTGTATAGGATTGTTTTGGCTATCCTGGACTTTTTGTTTTTCCATTTTTAGGTAAAAAATGGAAGTAGAAAAAATTGTAGAGTGAAGTAACTCATGCCCAGCAAGATAAACACTTTATGTTCCCTTTCAAATTTAGATCTTAACTTTAAATCTTTTTTTGCATATAAAAGAAATCTTTAAAAGTACCTCTCTGAAGAGTTCTTAGATACAGGCAAAAGAGAAAGTGTAAAGGTAGCTAAATAAATGAGAAACAATAAAATATGTGAGACGGAGTAGAAGTAGCTCAACATTTCTTGAATAAATGTAGACGAATGGATAAAAATGAGATTGTCAGCACTATTAGGAAATCCCAGTGGAATAAAGAGTTTAGGAATTATTCCATAAGGAGCAATGTATATCTTAATCATAGCACTTACATAAAATTTTGAAAATAGATTAATCTAGACATTTTCTGGAAAATTATTTCAAAGGAAAATATATGAAGTTGGTAGAATAACCATGAACTCATGTCACTAAGAAATTATGAAACTTGCTTTTGTGAAATTGTAGACTAAATATAAAATCAATCAAAGGCCAAGAATGACAAATAACATAGTTGCCAAATAGGCAGAGGAGTGAGGGATTTCATTGGCTTTAATATTTCTAGTTTGGATAACTGAACAGATGATGTCAAGGGATAGTAAATAACCCCAGGAAGAAAGGAAGATGTAAGTTCATTTTTATTCATTAAGGTTTTGTGAGGCATTTGGAAAATTCATTATATAATACAAGTCTTAAACTTGCATAAGAGACAGAGTTTAGAGACACAGTGTATGAATGAGCATCATAGGAGCAATATTTGGAAGCCTCAATGTTTATTTGACCACCTGATAAAAGATGCTAAATAAAAAGAGGAACAATATAGAATCCAGGAAGCACCAATATCTATTTAACCAAAGCAAGAAAAGTAGCTTATACCAAATAAATATAATAGTCAAAATAGTAAATACTCAGAAAGAGTAGAGAATTTCAGGGAAAAAAGTATGATTTTCAATATCAAACACAGTGTAGAGGTTCAGTAGTAAAATGTTGGCAATTCTCCTTTAAACTTATACTTAGGCAGAATTGTGTAAATGCAATGAGATTAATTCGGCTAGACTACTTGATAAAGTATGTAGAAATCAGTAAATTAAACATTGAGTAGCAATTCAAGAGGTAATAAGGAATGAATAAATAATAATGAGCATTGTAATTTCTAAATTTCATACTTTTATCCTAGTTGAAAAGCTATGACAATTTAGATAATTTTGTCAATTGCAGGTATGTAACATTTATTAATTGAATATTTCTTATGGACATTACTAAGTTATATAATGGATAGACAGAATATAATTTCCATCGTATTAATCCCAACATTTACTCATGTGGACATTTGTATAATGGCCTATCTTGATTAATGGACTATTATTAAATTAATCAATCAATCTCAAAACAAATAAACTAAATGCATCAATAGAGCTCATCATTTTTGTCATAGTAAAGAACAAGTATAAGACCATAAATAGAAAACAACTACATCCTAACTTTGTTTCAATTAAAGCATACCTAATGAAGATGACTGTAATATTTCTATCTCATTGATAATGAATATTGAGAAACAACAGAATAAGAAGTAGTAGATTAGAAAATGGATTCTTTGAAAAACACATACACTAGAACTATGAACAATGATCATTAAAATAGGTGGGTTTGAGGCAGTAGTAGTCTATTAGGTATATCCATTATTGTGTATAGCATTTGCTATATATACATATAGAAAGAAGTTTCTGTCCTGCCCAACCCCATGGGTATTCAGTCCCAAATAAACACATGGAGAATTATATTAATTATAAACTGTTTGTACTGTTGTTCAGGCTTATTTCTAACTAGCTCTTATGACTTAAATTAACCTATAATTCTTAACTTTGCTTAGCAACCTGGGTTGGTACTTTTTCTCAGTAAGGCATTCTCACTTTTCTTCCTCTGCATCTGGCGTGCTACTGCATTTCTGTCTTTTTTTCTTCCCAGAATTTCCTAGTCTTGTTGCCCTGTTCATACCTCCTTCCTGGTTGCTAGCCAATCAGAGTTTTATTAATCCAAAATGAATGACTTATCTTTACTGTGTAGAAGAGCATTATCCCACAGCATATACACAATGAATCCTTCAAGTAGACTATCATTATAGTTACTTAATGTTATGTCACCAGAAGTATGATGTGGGATTCCCCTCTGTATACCATTGGTTAATAAAGGAGCTGCTTTCAGCCAATGACTTAACAGAATATAGCCATATGCTGCACAGTGCTTCCCAGAGTTGAGGTGGTGAGGACGGCTCCCACTCAGTAGTATCAGAAGTATGTGAATGTGCCTCTGCCATGTTGGACTGGGTAGAGCCAAAAAGCAAATCAGCCTTAGTTCTAGCCATGCTGCTTAGTACTTTAAAAAGTGGTCCTAGTAAGAAAAGGATTACAGATACAAAATAAAGACAAATTCAGATGAAAAAGATCTCTAAGTGAGTTACAGTGTATAGGCTTGAAAGAGAGAGGAAAACGATTATAGAAAGTTATAAAAAGAAGTAAATGGTTTTTTAAAAATAAGCAAAGGCTTTAAAAACACAAAGTAAACTTGTAAAAAAGTAAAAGAATATTAAACATATGTCACATAAAGATGTAATATACACAAACAGCATTCTGTATGTTATTTTGTTTTCTTTAAATTTTTTGACTGTGAAGGAGCTAAGTACAGAGAGGTATTTCACTGTATGGGCTGCTAAGTTAAATCAACATATATTTTTAAAGGCATCTTGACTCAAAATATGAGTCTATAAATGAGTTGCTTTGGAAAAGAGGTTCTTCTTTTGTTTCCATAGAGGATAAGGACCTGTGGATTATTTTCAGGCTAATGTGGTTTGTTGAACCAAAAAACCCCAAAATGTCTCCATGAAAACCCCCCAAAATTACCTAACCCAACAAAAAGCAGGAAGTAGTTTCGAAGGAACTACACCTTTGAAATTTCCTAAATGGTTGTTTGTAAATGTTTCTTTACATTTAAATGGAGGTATTCTATAAAGATGGATACTTTACATTGGTATGGATCTTGGTTTATTGATAAAATTTAAGATCAATTTTGTTTTATATATACATATATGCAAGTTTCTGCTCTTAATTAAGGTTTTGTGTTTGTGCAGCTCATTTAAAACTGTAATGCATAATTTAAAAATAGATTAATGAATAGTCATCTATAATAGTCAAGCTTATATTCATGTTAGTTAAGTTTTCTAGATGTACAGAGAAATATTTCAAAAGGACAGTTATTCTTCAAACCTTTCAAAGACCTACAGAATATGGCATTTAAAATGTTCACAAACTTAGGGCTTTTCATAACAATGAGATACATCTCCTGGGTGCACCAATCTACTTCAAGTAGATGATGGGCACTAAAGATTCTCCTTATGAAGTTTGCTAGCCATTCAGGCAAGAAACTGCAATTGCCTGTACTGGTTGATGTTATGCTGTAGAGAGTAGAGATGCAGGAACCATACAAAAATGACAAGAGAACTTGCCTAAAGGTGAACCATTTTTTTCAAGGTTCCTACTTCATAAAAGAGCCTGCGAGACATTCTTCAGGTCACAGAAGAAAGAAACTGATGGACTTTGCCATTACAAGGCAGATCTTTGGATTTCCTGTTTCATGGAAAAGTCTGCCAGATACTATAGGTCAGTACACTGAAGATGGATGCCCCAATGTTACAGAAGAACTTTGGGTGACTGTCCAGGCAGTGAGATGTTTCTGTCAATTTTAGAGTTTTGGAAGTTGCTTACAGCGCACTTCCTGTTAACTTAGGTAATATTATATCCTTCTGCAGTCTTTGATGAAGTTGAAGAGTAGATATAGTTAGTTTTCTTTAGATATAGTAAAAGATAAAGTAGATATAAATATTGTAACTATAATTCTTGCTTGATATCTGTTTTGTTATATGTAATTTTATTATGATAATTTAAAACCTTTCTTTGTTTTTCAGACAGAAAAGGGAGGTGATGTGGGATTCCCCTATGTAAACCATTGGTTAATAAAGAAGCTGCTTTCAACCAATGGCTTAACAGAGTATAGCCAGGCTGGAAAAGATGTATATATAGAGAGAGTAGGCAGAGTCAGTGAGAAGACATGTAGCCCCACTGGAGATAGATGCCAGACAGAGTTTTACCCAGTAAATCATGTGGTGATACACAGATTAATAAAAATGGCTTGATTTAATATATAAGAGATAGCTAGCAATACACCTAAGTGACTGGATGAAGCAGTGTTTCAATTAATACAGTTTTGTGTAATTATTTTGGGTCTTAGTGGACAGAAATGAATGAACAGCCTCTGCCTACAGAAATATATCATATAATGACATTTTTGATAACCTACAAATGCTACTATTTATAATTTCTGCAATTTTTCATGGCTTATACATAATAATAGTTGTAAACTACTACTTTTACACCTGCTTTTTAACAGGTCTAGCAACACACGGATGATTCCCATATCAGTTTTTCGAAACTGGTTGAAGCAGTAAAATGCCTTTATTTTGGTAAGATTTATATAAGTTTAGTTTTTACAGGTATATATATTATGTTAGTGATATTTGAAGGAAATATTAATTATTTCCATTTTATTTTTATATTTTCATGACAAATGAACAAAAATTTATATGGTATTAATATTCATTTATATCTTTTAATATTGGTCCTCATATTTCTGAATATCCCATGCTTCTGACTAATTCCACTTGTAAGGACACTCTTGTTTCAACTTTCATATACAGAATATGACTTTTTTCTGATCAGTAGAAGATGATGCCTTCAGCACCCAGAAGACACATAGACTCTGGAAATAACAGAAATGATAGTATACACATGGTGCCTTCCTGGTGGTATCAGAGGTGTATCTCTAGCAAAGAGCAATCACACAAATAGCTAAAATATACATGGCAGGTAGGTGGGAGACCAGATGCAAGGTTTTAAAAATGTAGTAGTATGAAAACTCAAGAAAGATTTGTCCTACAAATGGAGTACTGTGTTTTAACTGGATATGACAGAATAGTGTGACCAATTGCAGATCTTTCCTAAACAGCCAATTGATAAATAGCATAGAAATACCAACTTACCAACTTTAGAGTTTCTTTCTTCCTCAATATCTTCATGTAAGTCTTATACATTGTTTAAATCACAGCTTAAGCCCTAGTTGGTCAAAAGAGCCTTCCTTAGTAGTTACAAGGGAGGTGATATGAAAATGATGGTTACTTTTACAGTATTCTCTTTCTCTTCATAGTTTTCCTTCCTTCAGCTTAATATCTGAAAATATTAAGTGGAAAATTGCAAATGTAAAATTAAATTTCATCACATTGTTTCTTCTGAACAATGTGATAAAATCCCACACCATTCTGCATCATTCTACTGGGGACATGAATCATCTCTTTGTCTAAAACATACACACAAGTATATATTAGCTGACTAACAGTTACTTAGAAGTAGTCCAGTTATCAAGTCATTGACTCAAATTACCCTTATTTTAATTAATAGAGTCTGTAGTTTAGAAAAAAGTGGTAAACATTGATTTTAATAAGGGAGTGGTAGGTTCTATTGATGTTCATTCTTTCTGGCAGCTCATTTTTAGTCTTTTTTCTTTCTCTTTATCAATGTTTCAGAAAGTCACATTGGAAGAACTGAATATTGGGAAACTTTTATTATTGTGCAGGGAAAGACACTGATACTACCTTTTTGATATTTTGATATTTGGAAATTAAGGAACAGAAAAATGAAGCCTACAATATTATATAGTATGTGATAAACTTAAGTATGCTCAAATGATATTGGGAAGAAGCTGGTAGAATGAAAGAGACTGAAAAAGATATAATTAGTAGCGATATAATGTATGGTTGAGTTCAAGAAATGGGAAAGTCAAATTAAAATCACAGATGGAGAAATTAGTATTAAATCAGATAACAGAAGACTCTTTTTCTTTTTCATGAGAGGGAGTGATGTGTGAACTACACAAGAGTTGACCAAACAGTGACTCCCTCCTTCCACTCGAAAATAGAAAAGCTCTTATCCTTAGTTTGTAATTGCCCACAAGAGGTTCCAGAAACTTCAGACATCCATTGTTCTTCACTTTAGATGAAAATGTTGCATCAAAGAATTCTAATTTTGAGAGGAGAAGCTATAAAATTTCCTCTTCGCTTTCATGGAATAGGAGCATGCACCTTGGTTGTGGCTTTCTGTCTTTAGTCTTCCTAGACTACCTCCTCCTTGCTTTCTCTTCCTTACTACTCAGTAAGAGAAATGGTGTTTATCAGCAGTCCCTTTAAAAATCTTGAACCTTTTTTGGGATTTTTAATGTACCCAAACTGCTTACTTCTCAATTCTTCTTATGTAGAGGTACATAATCATCTGGTTCCCCCTACTCCCACATTTTCTAGTCTTGATGCCACCTTTGCAAGCCCCAGTTCTCTGTTTCATATCTCTGACAATACATCCCTGCATCTCCTCTCCTATACCAATTTTGGTCTAACAAACCAAAACAAAACACGTTAAAAAAAGAAAAGGGACAACTCATATTGTATCATTGTCATGATACAAGAAGGCATGAAATTGTTACCTAACTATGCCTGTAGCCCAGTTATCCTCTACCCCTTTCCTCATCTGTTACCCAGTATAGAAATTCTATCTTGCTTATCAGCAACAGGAATGTTACTGAAGACCTCATTTTATTCACTAGTTTATGGTCTTCAAGAAGACATTCTTTCATGTTTCCTTTTCTGCGTTCACTATAGTACTCACAGTATCTGCCTTCCCTGCGCATCTTTTAGGTAGTTTAAGGATGAATGACTTTTCCCAGCATGCCTTGTGGCATGATGTAGTTGTTTACCCTTTGTGAGGCATCCTGTGGAATGTTCCTTAATTACCCAGCAGTAGGCAGTCACAGCTGAGTTCAGAGGGCTTTGTGAGAGGATCAGCTAGCGTCTCTGTTTTCTGGAGAAGTAAGGAGAGGAGGAAGGAGGTAAAGGAGGAAACAAGGATTTGACATGGACTGAAATAGGACTGAATCTGGAGGGGAGGGGGCAGCAATTAAGCCACATGTGTGGCAACTGTGTCAGTAACCATAGTGGAGGTACACGAGAGTATTAATTGGCTAAGCTGCAAAAGTCATGGCAGTTGAACTTGGAGACCATACCAGTGGCTTCCACCATACTGAAGTAATCAGATTCATTAACAATGAAGTCCTTATGAATGGAGGGGGTCCAGATTTCTATATGACCTTTCGATCTCGGTCTTGGAATGAGATAGAGGACAAGCTTCATACTATCCTTGTTGACCCAAAAGTGCCACGTTCCTTCAAGAGGGCTTGTACCTGGAGTGCTTTGGCTTTGAGTGTGAGAGTAGGTGCTAGGCAACGTAAGCAGCAGGTACGTAGAGTTGAAAGGCTACAGGAACAGGTGGGTGAACGTGAAACAGCTTCCTGGACTCTGGCCTCCGAACTACAGAGGTTACGAGAGGAGAGGGACCAGGCAGCTGCTCAACTTGTTTCTACACAGACTGCGCTACAAGAGGCAATGGATGAGCGTGAAATACTGCTTGGGAGGCTGCTCCAAGCAGAGAGGTCTGCCTTGCCTGATGTTCCTGAACCTAGAATGCAACAGGGTAGTACACCAGTGTGGTCCCTTGAGGAAGAAGAGCAGGAAGAGTTGCGATCTAGAGAGGCCCAGAACAGACCCAATTTGGAGGGCCAGATACCTGTCCCACCAGTTTTGTCTTATTTGCCAGGACTTCCAGGTCCTTATGTACAATCAGTGCAACCCTTTCTTCGAATGCCTGTGCCACAGCCAATACCACTCAATACTCAAATTCCCTTGGCATTCCCATATTCAACACCTGTACCATGCCCATTAGTGATGGAATCAGGAGCAACAACAGCAGCCATGGCTCCTGCAGCAAACTACCCACCTGGCTTGTGGGTTTCATTGGAGTCACAGGAAGCAACAGCTTCTGCTTGTGGCCAAACTTGCCATAGGCAGAACAAATATCCTGAGAACATCCAGGATGTAAGTCGTCTGGGAAACAGTGTAAGCCACTGTGAAGAAGGTCCAAAGAAACCCCAAGGAACACCACTCTATGGGAACAGCAACAACAACAACCACAAGGAAAATCATGTCACATCCCAGATGAAGGTTGCCACTGAAAAGAAAAATCCAGTGGAGGAGCAGGTAACTGCTGCATTGGAGGTCAACAGTAATCAAAGCATAAAGGAAGAATCAGTAGTGCTTCAGGGGATGACTAACCAGGGAAATGATACCAGCTGCACCAAGAAGAAATATTCAGGGTTTCCCAGGAAGGTGGTTGGCCTAAGAGATAGCATCAGCCATAGCACTAAAGAAGATTCATTAACTGCCCAGGAAACAGTTACCCAGATGAACAAAACAAGCCCAAACCTGAAAAAATATCCAGGAATTTTTCTGAGGAGGCCAGACCTTGGAAGCAGTGTTAGCAGTAAGCAGAAAGAGGACTCAAAGACATCGCAGGGCACAGCTACCTTGGGAGAAGATAACACAAACTCATTTCAGCAGATGACAACCCTGGATACTGATGCAAGCCCTAGTTTGAAGAAAGATCAGGGGACTGGCAAGAGCCAGGGCCAGAAAGAAGAGTCAAATAGTTTCCAAGCCAGCCCCCTAAGAAAAAGTAAAAGTTATTCTCTGAATAAATACCCCTCAACACATCTGCCTCAAAAGCAAAATATCAAGCAACCTCAAGTGATAAAAGCCTTAGAATCCATACAACCTCAAGGGGTAAGAGTCTTTGAATCGATGCAACCTCAAGGGGTAGGGGCGTTTGAATCCATGCAACCTCAAAGAGTAATGGCCTTTGATTCCATGCAACCTCAAGGAGTAATGACCTTTGATTACATGCAACCTCAAGGAGTAATGGCCTTTGAATCCATGCAACCCCAAGGAGTAATGGCCTTTGAATTCAAGCAACCTCAAGGGGTAAAGGCCTTTGAATTCAAGCAACCTCAAGGGGCAAAATCCTTTGAAACCAAACAACAGGAGAAACTCCTCTCACATCATACATCAGCGAATTGGGTCTGCCCATTATGTAAAGCTGTGAATCGCTCATGGTGTAAAGGCTGCTTTAAATGTGCAAAGATGTGTGCTCAACTTGAGAGGAAAGATTTTCACCCCAAACTGCCTTATTGATTTCAGGAAGGTAAGTAATGGAAACACTCCAAAGAGAAAACCAATTTCTTAAGATTCACTCCCTCTTCTGATCCAAATGAAACTTCACAGAAAAGTTAAATGTAAAAATATATAGAGTAAAATGTAAAGTCCATTTTCCTATTTTCCAAATTAACTACTTTTCCTCATTGTGGGAAGGCACACATGCATACAAATATGTCAATGTTTATTTTTTATCTTATTAACTTACTTGAGATAAAAAGAACTATTTTGAAGTGTCACATCCACCTTTTAAATTGTGCTTTTTTTTTATTTTTCACTGTTTTGCAGATGGTGGAGTTGGTACAGCTGTTCCCGATTGTATGACATCCCTAAGCAGCTCAACTCATGAAGCTTTTTAAAATGATTCTTTTCTCTTATTAATTTCCTTTTCTTAAAAAAGCATACATTTGACTAGAGGCAGCCATATGATAGCACAATTAAAAACACTGTTAAATTTCTAACACCACTTTCCTTGAAAACAAAGATATCTTAAAATATTGCTGTGTTTGTGCTTGGTTCTTTTTGCATTCTACATTTAATGGGAAGGTCCTGTTTAGTGTGTCTTAGGACTACTAAAGTTTTTGTTGCTCAAGAAGGTGACCATATTTCTTTAGAATGTTCCCTAAGAGAAAAAACAAACAATAAAACACCTTATTATAATGGAATGTGACTCCCATTGGCTTAAGTCAAGAAGCATGATCAATTGGGAAAGAGGAAATTCTTTGGTGCTTATTATGATGGGAGATAGAGAAAGAAATATTTTTTGATGATAAAGAATGAACTTGTAAAGAGAGGCAGAGATTTAGTACTAATAGCAAATTTGATGAATTTTATGCAATTCATGAAACACTTGCCATTGTTTAGTGTTTGCTAGGAAATGGACCTTTATGGTGACTGTTTGTGGTGAGCTGCTTAGATGACAGGTAAGAGTATTCTTTAGAAAAAATAGATTGCCATGTATTTCTTGCTTATATAAAAAAAAAAGCCCAGGTCCATATTTGCAGACATTTTTAGGGTAAAAATTCAAAAGTCTTTAATGAATGGACTTACCTTGGTTCTTTTTATTGGTCCCAAGTGGGACAAATGATCTGAAACAAGATCATAAAAGTGGCCTCACAAAAGTACTATAGGTAGGGCTTTTTGGACTGCTGTCCATTTCTTCTCTCTCCAGTCACATGTTGCAGGGGAAGGCTGCTTGTTCATCCTGCTAGCTTAGCCCCAAAAATAACCATACAGAAACTGTATTAATTAATTTACTGCTTGGCCCATTAGCTCTAACTTCCTATTGGCTAACACTTTTTTTTAACCCATTTCTATTAATCTATGTATCGCCACATGGCAATGGCTTACTGATGAAGTTTTGGCGTCATACCTTACTCTGGAAGTGGATCCATGGCATCTTGTTCTGATTCCACCTTCTTCCTCCCTGCATTTAGTTCTGTCTTCCCCGCCTACCCTATCACCAGTCCAAGGCAGTTTCTTTATTCATTAACCAAGACAGAAGGACCTCTCACACCAGTCACAGATATTTTCCTGACTACTCGCTTGCCTGCCTGCATGGGTTGACCTGATAGAAGGTACTTAGATATATACTCTGCCCTTTATTCAACAACTGCCCCTATCTTAATTCCATCTGCAGTTAACAGTGGATGGAAGCAACATAGGACCACCATGCTGCTTTACATGAATGATGCTTCCTTGGTCAGGGATAATTGAATGAAAAATAGAATTAGTGTATGAAGAACCCTTCTTCTTGGATCCCATTAGCAGGTTCTTTGCTCCCACAAGATAAAGGCTTCCAGGAAAGTAAAAGTCAATTGGATGAGTCCAAACCGATGGTATCCTTGAGTTCCAGGAAGGATTCCATCAAGTTTTGCTATAGAAGATCCTTCACCCAGCAGCCTTCCAGTTACCAGTCCACTTGATCATGGTCCCTTATACTATAAATGCCATGTAAAGTGTGCGCTCCTCTTCTCTCTTCAGGCTGCTAGATTCGGTTCCTGATTTCCCATTCATGCAGATGACTGTGCTCTGTCAGTCTACCCCTACATAAATACCCTTTATTTTACTCAATTCTGAGCTAGTGTAGGATTTCTTTTTAATGTTCGTCTTTAATGGCTACTAAGATCTACTGTCAAGGTGTTTTCTGATGCTAATTACAAGTAAATAGCATGCATGGTTGCCTAGTTTCAATCTTATTCGCTATTAGATAGTCCTAGGAAACATAAGAATCAGATGGGTTGTGGTGCTTGAGTTTAATCAACAACTATGTTCCCTGATATTTCTCACTGTCCAAATAATAGTAACTTGGAGGTGGTAAACTCTGCTGTTTCTGAGAAAGAGGAATAAAGGAGTGACTGATAATATTGGACTTCCTGAAACCCTTGAAGTCATCCCTACATATGTAAAATAGACATATGGCCTTGTTGGACGATATGTGTCATTGTGAGCAGGCTTTGAGGATTCAGAAGCTTAGTTCAGGCTCATTGGCTTACTCTCTCTTCCTGCTGCCTGAGGACTGGGAAATAGAACTCTTGCTGACTCTCCAGGACCATCTCTTCCAGCATGCCACCATACTATACACCATGACAATTCTGGACAATTGTAAGCCAGCCCCAATTAAATGTTGCTATAATTATGATGTCAATTCATAACAATAGTAAGCCCTAAAACAGAGTGTTACCGGAAAATGTAAGCAGTAAAAACACTTTGATTCCCCAAGTTGATTTTTAGTATGATAGTTCATCACAACAATGTTAGCCATAACTAATACACCAATGTTTTAAACCCCTCTGCATTCTGCCCAAAGGCTTGAGAAGCACATGGTCAGGTTTCATAAAATAATGGTAGCTTAATGTTTTATGTAAGTTGCTCCTCTTATTGCAATGACCAAATACCTGATAAAAGTAATTAATAACTGATCTATTTTAGATAACAGTTCTAGGGATACAGTCCATAATGGCAAAGAAGACATGGAAAGAGAACCAGTTGACTATATTACTTATATTACACTTAAAATCAGAAAGTAGAGTGCAAAGAATGCTTGTTCTTAGCTTACATTCTCCCTTTAATTTAGACTGGAACTCTAGCCTGTATAATGATATCTCCAGAATCTAGGATCATCTTTCCACAGTAATTGACCTAATATACATAGATAATCTACTGCAGACATGCACAAACATCTGTTTCCATAGTGAATTTTAAATTTTATTAAGTTGACAACCATTAAACCCACTAATATATAATGTCTAATTACATTTCTACTTCTAGCAAAATCAGTATCAAAGGAAGTGCTTTTAATAAGGGCAGATTTTGTGAGGTATCTGTAGTTAGTGTGCTGTTTTAAGTATGGGGTGTGGAAAATGCTTCTCAGTAGCCTATGAGCAAAACCAGAGAACAATAAAGCTCTTTGTGTTTTGAGATCATTTAAAGATGAGAAAATTTTGCTTAAATAAACAGAGAAAGAACAGTAGTGTAGGCATTTCAACCAAGTATAACCCGAACCAGCTATATTTAATACATACAGTTTAATACGAAAAGGAACACACGCAGATTTACAATACCAGAATCTGGAAATGTGCTTCTCCGAAGATGCTGGTAGGCTTGCGTTCTGCAGAGAGAGAGCTTACCACGTGAATCTGCCCTTATATAACTAATTGGGGTCTGATGGGCCAACCCCTAGTAATTAGCTAACGGCTAATTAGGGGCGGAATAATAAACTAATGGCGGGGTGTAGCTATAGGCTGAATAGACCAGGAACATTCCCCTTCATCTCCCCCTTTTGTCTAAATAAGATCAATCTAATTCTAGTATAGCTGTATACAATGGGAACAGACATCGAACATAA
>JAQHUG010000060.1:2507573-2543959 GCA_028555095.1 Dicrostonyx torquatus | reverse complement strand
ATATAAGAACAATGGGTTACTATAAGTTACAAGAGCTAGTAAGAAGCCTGAGCTAATGGGCTAATCAGTTTATAATCTTATGGAGACCTCTGTGTGATTTTCCTTGGGGCTTTCTGGCTGTGGGGTACTGGAATGGACAGAAACCCCAAAAACCAAGGCCCTCATGTTACATGATCCAGTCTACTTGGTGTTCTGTAAGCTTCTTGTACCTTCATAGGAATATACTGTTTTAGGTTGGGAAATTTTCTTCTATAATTTTGTTGAATATATTTTCTGGGCTTTTGAGTTAGAATTCTTCTCCTTCTTCTACCTCTATTATTCTTAGGTCTGTTCTTTTCATGGTGTCCTAGATTTCCTGGATGTTTTGTGTTAAGAATTTGGTGGATTTGCTGGATTTTTTTTGATCATTGAGTCTATTTCCTCTATAGTATCTTCAGTGCCTAAAATTCTTTCTTTTATCTCTTGTATTCTGTTGGTTATACTTGTCTCTGTAGTTCCTATTCATTTACCCAGATTTTCCATTTCCAGCCATCCTTGGCTTGTGTTTTCTGTATTTAGTCTTCAAGTCTTGAACTGTTTCCTTTACCTGTTTGATTGTTTTTTCTTGGTTTTCTTGGGTATCTTCGGGAGTTTTATTAATTTCTTTTAACTTTTTGTTTGTCATCTCTTCCATTTCTTTAATGGAGTTTTTCACTTCCTATTTAAAAGTCTCCAGCATTTTCCTAAAGTTACATTTAAATTTGATTTCTTCTACTTTTTCTGGGTTAGTCTTTCTGTTGTGTGTTTGCTGAATTCTGATGTTATCATGTTGCTTTTCAGGATGTTTGAGAAATTCTTGCATTGGCGCCTGCCCATCTCTTACTTCAAATGAGGCAAGCAGAGTCTTGGTATCTTGGTGCAATCTGCTGTGGATGACTGTGTACTTGGGAGTTTTTCTTAGTCTGCCCTCTCTTAGGCCCTTTCAGCACTGGAGCAGGCTCTCAGATCCCCTCTGCCCTGAAGCTGACTGTGTTGCAGGATCCAAGGACCTTGTTGATGGGGAACGTTTTAGCCTATCAGGCTAACAACCATGCCCCGCCATTAGCCACTAGATAATTATTCCACCCCTCATTAGCCATTAGCTAATTATTTGGGGTTGGACCATCAGGTCCCAATTAGTTATAAAAGGTTGGGTTCACATGGGAAGGCTCTCTCTGGGGACCGTGGGTTGGTGAGCGTCTTCGGAGAAGCATGGATCCAGGGTCTGGTATTGTAAATCTGCTTGTGTTCCTTACTCCTATTAAAGTGTATATCTTAAAGATAGCTGGCTTGGGCAATAATTAATTGAATCTCACACTGGGCAGATGAAAAGACGGGCTTGGGGGACAGTGTGGGATGGTACAAAGAAGCTCCAGTGGCATAAACCCTCCCATCTGGCTCTCTGGACCCCTCAGCCCTGAAACAGGCTCTGCTAGGGGATCATAGGACCTCACAGATAAAAAGGAGTGATTGGGGGCAGTGTGGAATGGGGGTAAGAAAGCCAGCAGCAGGGAACACACCCTGCTGGATGACCAGGAAAGCTTAGGGAATTTGAGGGGTCCTGGATTCAGTTCCCCTGGACTATCTGGTCATGTGGCCACTTACTTATCTCTCCAACCCCTCAGCACAGGAGCAGGGTTTCTTGCCAGATTCTGAGGAGCTCACAGACATAAAGGCGGACTTGGGGGGCAGGATGGGGTGTTACAAAGAAGCCCTAGTGGCAGGAACACTCCCCACTGGATTTCCGGACCCCTCAGTTCTAAAGCAGGCTGTGTTGGGGGATCCAAGGCCCTCCCAGATGAAAAGGCAGGCTTGGGTGCAGGATGGAATGGAGTAAAGAAAGACAGCAGCAGGAACACACCCTGCTGGATGGCCAGAAAAACTTAGGGAATTGGAGGGGGCCTGGATTCAGTCCCCAGGACTGTCGGGCTGTGTGGCCACTTACTTACCACTCCATATCCCCTCAGTGATGCAATAATTTTTAATAAATGTACCTAATAAGTCCAATAAAAACATACCATCAATTCTCAGATCTATTTTAATTATTATGTAAGTAAAAGTAAATTTTAATAGAGACTTTTCTCAAATGGTAAAGATGACTTCTAGCAAAAATGATGTAAATACACAATATTCAAATAATCTTCAATATATTTTTTCCACACCTTACTTTAGGTGTTCTACATTTTAGAATCTCATTATTCTAAAGTTTAAAATACATATTTGCCATTGTTTCCCTAAACTTAGGTAAGTGTTTGTTTTTTATTTTTAAGGGAGCATCTATTCTGAAATGGTCCCAACCATGTTTTATATTGTTATGAAAAGACTGTAGCAAAGTAGTGTCTTGTCTCTCTGTGAACATGTGCAGAATCTCTACCAATAACTAGCAGAAAACGTATCATATTTGGCTCTTGGAATAGTTCCCTTGTAATAGTCAAAATCATGAGATTATTTTTAACAAAACCGTTTTTTTTTCAGATGGAAAAGAGAACAGGTGTTCTAAAGAGGAAAGAATTTTAGCTTATAAAAGTGACTAAGTTTCTCTAAATTCATAAATAGCATCTTGTCTTCTAGTTGTCCATTTCTAAAAATTTGAATGTATTTGGATATAAAAATATTATAGTTAAGAATTTTAAAGTATGCTTTCAGGAATGCATATTTGATTTTAAAATGTCTTAACACTGAGAATATCACTGTGAATTACAAAATTTTTCTGTATTTAATTTCATTTGTTGCTGTGGGCTCTGAAGGAAAAGATTTTAGTGAAATGAAGGTTAATAATAACTTCACTTAAACCTTAATTATTTTTCTTTCTTTTTTCATTTTACTCGCTTTTAAGCTGGCTCATTGTACTTGCGTGCCCTTTAAATTAGGACACCAATGACACTTTCTTTCCAATTAAGAGTAAAAACTGTTTTTGATCCTTTGAGCCTTTATAAGATGAATTTATATTTTTCAGACTAACATGCATGAAAACAAAATTCTCTATACTTATTAATATTCAACTTTTTTGCTTTAATGAGATGAACCAGAAGAGGTATAATGTCATCTGTTTATCTAAGACATTAATAACTTTCATTAATATGAAGAGTTCAAAAATAGCTTTGAGACATATATTGAACCCTTTAACATTAAGTGAGCACTTACTAACTGCTTGACACTTTCAATTATCAAATGTATATTAATTGACTTAATACTAAAAATGTTCAATGATTTGGGAATTATGTATGTAATGATTATTTAAATTATTAATTATTAATAAAAACATGAGAGTCAGATGTGGGGTTAAGACTTGATTGATCAGAGAAGCAAGCAGTGACAACCTCTTTCCCTCCTTCCTTCATCCAAACTGGCCATTAGTCTTTCTAACCCCTTCTTACTACTTCATGTGTTTCCCTATATATGTCTTGGGTACTCCAAAACCTCTATGGATGATTCTGCTCAGTTAGTAGCTGCCTCTGCCCTCTCATTCATTGGCAGTATTAAGAGGGTCAGAGTGTGATCAAAATATTCCACAGCATTTCTACCATTTTGTCAAAAAAAAAACCCAATAATGTTTTAACTCTAACACAGTAAAACCATATATAATAAGAATAACTATCAGGTAAGAATTCCAGTCACAATTCTCAATCTATTTGTATTTGATCAATTCAAAGAAAATACTCCATAATCTATTCTATCTTGGTGAGTCATAAGTTTTATTCTTAATGTACTTTCTATTCTACCTTTTATTACCAACTCAAAACTATCTTTTTAGATCTCAAAGTATTTTCTTAGATAAACATATTAGTCTTTATGTCTCTCACCTTTATATATTTTAAACCTCTTTTGTGAGATTCTTTTTCAAATTTGGTAACAAGGAAAACTGTAACTGTAGTTGGATTTCTTTAGCCCTACAATGGAATACCAAAATTTTGTTGGTTTTTTTACTCTTTGCTCTTTGGAGGCCTGCCATTCAGCTCCCAAATAGATGCACACAGCATCTTATTCTGTTTTATAAATGTCCAGTATTAGATTGGCTTATTCCTAGCCAGCTTCTTAGCATAAATTACCCCATCTACTTTTTGCTTCTTGGCCTTTTCATTTTTATATTTATATACCTTTCTTTACTTCTTTCTCTGTGGCTTGGTGTATAGCTGGGTGGCCAGCCCCTGATGTTTTGCTATCCATGTTCTCTTGCTCCTCCTTCTCTTCTTCCAGATTTCTCCTTCCATTTATACTCTGTGCCTGCCATCCCTGCCTATTCTTTCTTCTGCCAGCTTTTTGTAAGATCATCAGGTGTTGAGTCTGGCAAAGAATCACAGCTTCACTGAGATAAACAACTGCAGTATTAACAAAAGCAACACACCTTTACATTGTTGAAAAATGTTCTACAGCATAAGCAAATGTAACACACATCAAAATAATATTCTATATTTCCCAATTTTCTCTAAATAAAAAGAAAGGTTTTAAATTTAACATAGTTAAACTATATACACCAGAATAGTGATTAAGTAAGAATTCATTTACAATATTCAGTCCATTTCCATTTAGAAAATTCAGAGAAAATACTACATTACATATCTTAGCTTAGTGAGTACAAAGTTTTATACCTAATTTACTTTGTTCATAAATTAAAGATAACTGAATCTGTAACTCCATCCAAGACCTCAAAAGTAATTAATATTACCCAAGTAAACAGGAAGTACATAGCAAGCAACTTCTAAAAGTCTAGAAATGACAGAGACATCTGGCTGCCTGGGCAGTCACACAAACCTTCTCTGCAACATTGGGGCATCAGTCTTCATACTACAGGCCTAGACTAAATGGCAGACTTTTCCCTGAAGCAAGAAATTTGAAGGACAATCCTGTCTTATATTGGCAAATTTAAACAGTCACTTACCTATGTATCTTGTATGTCCAGTTTGGATAGTATACTGTTAGCAGTTGAGGCAAGGACAATTTCTTGCCCAAATTGCTAGCTTTACAAGAATAAAAGCAAATTTTATACAGAAGTTCTTATATGCCCTTCATTTTTGACATTGTTTGGTGTTGCTATGAGGAGAGACATGTCATAAAAGCCTTTACCTTATTAAAACATTTTACATGTAATATTCTCTAAGTCTCTGAAGTGTTTGAAGAACATCTACCTATTTAAAAATATATGTCTGCTTAACCTTGAAATCATACCTTACATGACTATAAGTTTGGTTGTAATAGATGACTATTAACCTTTCTTTCTGTATTTATTTGTGTTGTCTGGAGGTGATGACATTATTAGCAAACCCTGAGAAAACTGCAATAATGGTCAAGTACTGGGAGCATAATGGTTATCTAATCTCATTGTTACAGGAATGTGAAGAAATTATCTGATGTCCTGACTAAAGTGGTCTACCTATAAGGCTTGAAGTCCTGAGTAAAGTGGTCTACCTAGCAATCCACTTTGAAGTTGTCCTAAGTAGTTTGTAATCCAAAGCTAATCTTTAGGTCATGTTTCTTGGCTTAGTGGCATTACCAAAATCCATGTGGATTCATCATTATGGGACCCCATCATTCTTTGGGATACTTCAAAGATCCTTGTTAGGAATGAATGTGGTTCACTGAAATATTTAAAAGCTTAAATATTTTAAATGTTATATGCAGTAGATCTTGGAGAGGCTAAAGGACAACTCTTGTTGAACAGAATATTTGTTTAACTAAGTAAAGATATGTTACTTGCTTGTATTGAAGTATAATTATTTAACTAAGTAAAGCTATGTTGCATCTATTTAGTTATACAAATATGTGTTGATTTTTGTTCAATGCTATATTTGTATAACTAGGTAAAGATTTGTTTCTGTGTCACTTTGCCTGTCTAAGGCACCTGATTGGACTAATAAAAAGCTAAATGTTCAATAGATAGGCAGAGGAAGGATAGGCAGACCTGCCAAAAAGAAAGAAAGTGGAGACAGCCAGTAATCCAGAGTCCAGTCCATCTGGGCCCAGCCAGCAAGAGGCCAGACAGCCAAATGTGGAAGAAAGAGGTAAGCCAGATGGATGGCATGTAGATGAGATAAACAAGCCTTGGAACAGCACATAGATGAATAGAAATGTGTTAATTTCAGTTTTTAAAAAAGGGTAGCTAGAAAAAAAGCCTAAACTAAGGCCAAACATTTATAATGAACAAGTCTTTCTATCATTATTTGGGAGCCTATGGTCCAAGAAAGCCTACTACTGACCACAGTTGATTAAATACAACTGTGGTATACAAGCTTAATTTGTAGTTGCCTGCTTCAGACTCAAGCCTGAAATCATGTACTGGAAGCTAAATGAAGCCTATTTCTAGATTTGATTAGTACTCTATATGATCATAAATATTCCAACAGAAAGTTTAAATTTCTATATAATAAAAATGTTATCAAATAATATTTATACCTTACAAAAAGTTTTAAAGAGCCAAAATAAAACAAAAGGATTATAATATTTGTGGCAATAGAATAGTCCTTGAATCTTGGTTTTTCTTCTGTTCCATATCAGGTGGTTCTTTTCACATGAGACAGAGATTTGGGATTTTACTTTAACAAGCATGCTTGGGTTTAGACAAGGAAAGAACCATGATCTAACTCCAAAGCCAGGTTTGGTTTTTAATTGAATTGGTACTACAAAAGACTATTTGCCTCACATATCTGTAAAGGACAGCATAAAAAATATTTGCAAAGATTTACTAAATTTATCCTGTTGGAAATGATATATAACATTAGGCCATTTACTCTTGGGTGGATATGATATTTTTTATTGATGAGTCATCCTTCTTTTAATATCCTTAGTTGAATGCTTTTATTTTCCTGGAAAGACAAATACAAAATCCTGGCACAATCCTAAATTTAGGGACTTTCCTACTTTGCAGATTATATCTGATCAAGGGAATGGCATTTGTTATTTTTATAGATTAGTTCAGCTTGCAGGGCCATGCTGTTTGAAAAACTATCACCTCTCCTAATCAAGGAAGTCTTTCCTGTTCTAATCTAATCTTTGTCAATCTTGATGGTATCCGTAGCTTTTCTTCTCCTGTGGAAATAAAAGCAAAATCTTTTCCCCAATGTAACACATATCCTGCTTTCCATTATGAAATAAATACAGTTTTTAAATATACAAATTTAATTCAGCAGTGTTTTCTACTATCAAATATCATCCAAATCTTTCATTCCCTTTTCCTTAGCATTTAAAACTTTTAAAAGTTAAAGTTAGTAAAAGATTGTGTAACCTTTCTCTGGGGTCTTTAGTACACCATTCTGCTTATTAATCATATCATTTAAGATGTGGTTAGGTATTCTATAACTGCTTGTCCTGTAGGGTTTTGTGGCATACATGTAATATTGTAAAACATATTATATAAACCATACATGTGAATATATGTATATGTGTGTGTGTATATATATACACATATATATGTAAACCATATATGTAGGAGGACTACCTGCTTGCTCATCTTGGCCGTCCAGCTAGCTTAGCCCAGAAATAACCACGCAGAAAATATATTCATTAAAACACTGCTTGGCCCATTAGCTCTAAGTTCTTATTGGCTAACTCTTATATTAATTCAATCCATTTCTATTAATGTGTATATTGCCACATGGTTGTGACCTACCATGTAAAATCCCCAGCATCTGTTTCCTGCAACTCCATAGTTTCTTCCTAACTCTGCCTCCTTTCTCCCAGCATGCCATTTAGTTTTCCCTGCCTACCTAAGTTTTGCTCTATCAACAGGCCAAAGCAATTTCTTTATTCATTAACCAATGAAAGCAACACATAGACAGAAGGAACTCCCTCACCACAGATATGAAAAAATTTCTTTATTTTACTAGAGACATATGCATTGTGAGTCCTAATTTGTACCTGTATAACTATTATGACCATAAATTCTAATAAATATGTGATTACATAATCAGCCTTTTCAGAACTCAGAACAGTTGCATATTGATATCCTATATCCATGGTATGGTGCACATTCTTTACTTTTCCAAACATAGCAAAATAAAACACATCATTAGCTGAATTTCATTTCTTTGAGTACTCTTTGGGTGACTTCTTGCAGGTAGTGGATTTGGATTATCCAAAGAATAGGTAGTACACTTTCTTATAATTTCCTTGGAATTTTGCAAAGTGATAGAAAAACCTTTCTTCAAGCCTTTGATATTAACATGGTGTTTTCTATGAAAATTTGAGTCTTCCAGCACATTTTCTGACAATAGATGATCAATTTCATCATCACCTGGTACTTGAGGACCTGTATACTCAAGAAGAATGGGAGGTGTTCTGTTTAGGTTATCTCTAGAAAACAAGTAGTTTCCAGGAAAAGGTTGTCTACAGTCACTTTCCAAATGACATTGTTTTCCACAATTAAAACATCAACATTTTGATTTTTCTAAAAATATCTAAGAATTACATCTCCTATCAAAGCAGAATCAAAAATGTGAGATCTGATAAAAGCTATATTTCTAATCCATTCATCTATTGATGCTGATCTTGCCTTTAAAAGCCTAATCACCAATTTGAATTCTGAATTATCATTTTCAAAAGCCAAAATTTCAACTAATACTTGTCTAACTTCTGCTTCTGATATCATTCATTTTAAAGCTGAAGTCAATCTTCATTAAAAAAAATAGTGAATAGTTCTTTGGAGCCTTGTAAAATTTTAGTAAATGACTCAATTCTCTTTCTGGATTCTTCAACCCTGTCCCAAACATTCAAAGCTGCAGTATCACATAGTGCCAAGGTATGATCATCAAATCTAAACTGTCTTTGCAAATCAGCAAACTTGTTTTCATTGAGAGATTGATATTGGGAAATTTTTATACTCTAGCCCTACCTCATTAGATGACCCTAGCTTCTTCTTTCCTTCATGTTTATGATTGTAATTGAGGATCAGGCTCCAATATTGCTGTAGCTAAATATTTGCACGCTGATGGAAAAAATCTGTTCTCAGTTGCCCATGAATTTAACATCTGTTTCACATAAAGTGAATGCTTACAATATGAAATGACTGATTCTTTAAATCTGCTCAAATCTAAAACTTCAACAGGATTCCAGTTGAATTTTGAATAGCCATGGGGATGTCTAGCATTCGTGTTTGTTCTTGTGTTGTAACTGGATAAACTAAAGTTGATTTTCTAGTAAACTTGTGCTACTCTTCTTTAATTTTGTAATGCAGTGATGTGGTAGATATTACTCTAAATTCCTCTGACAGTGTATTAATATTTTTCTTATTTTCAATAGTAGGTCTTCCTAAGTTTTGCATCTTATCAGTCAAATTTTTATTATTTTCATTAAGAAGTCTTTCTAGGCCATGTATTTTATAAGTAGCAAGTCTTCTAAGGCTTCTATCTGATCAATAATATGTCTTTCTTAAGCTTGTATCTTATCTGTCAAATTTTCACATTTAGCACTGGTATCAGACCACTTTTATAAAGGATAAAATATTATTTACCAAACTTACATTAATTATAATAAATACTACTATGCCAATAACAGCTAAGTGGTTTTCCCTCATTTATTTGTTTCTATTTTCAAGCCATCCACAGTAGCACTAAACAGTGTTCTAACTTCCTTTGTTGTAATTTTTATGATTCTTTACATGAGAAAGATTTTTTTTCAAAAATAATAAACCTAATTTTCCCTTTAAGAATTCCTAAGTATCTCACTATGACAGCAACGACAAAGCTTTGCAAGGGTAACCAGCTATGTTTGTGGCACTTGAATATGGGTGGAGCGTAGGGATGCCAGGTTAGCTGTGAGTGCTCAACATGGCTGGGAAGAGGTCCTAGGTTGTGCACAGCTGTGCCCCTCAGCAACTTGCAATGTTGGCATCAACAAGAAAAGCATGATTCCTGAACAGGTGCAAGTAGATGTCAAGGCAGTCAAGCTGGCCTGGGTTGGAGACCCAGGGAGGGGGGTTCAGGGGATGCCCATGTGGCAGGAAGTGGTATATGGGGGCTAACACCAGCAGTTTGGGACCAGAGGGAGGCAGCAGCTGGAGGCTGCTGTAAAAGGACTACAATGGAAAAACCCTGTACTCTTTTGTGGAGGACCTGTGAAGAGGAAGACAAAACCGACAACAGTGGTTGCTGCAGAAAAGTGGTGGGTTAACTGCCTTTACATACTTTAATAATGTCATGCATTGGATACCAGATGTACTGATTACCTAAATTATTATGCTATTAATAAAAACTCAGAAGTCAGATATGGGGTTAAAATGTGATTGATCAGAAGAGTGAAGAACTGACAAGTGATGATCTTTCTCTCTTCTTACTCTATTTAAACTAGCCATGAATCTTTCTAACTCCTCCTTACTACTTCCTGTGTCTCTATATGTGTCCTGGGTCCTCCAAAACCTCTGTCTTATTCTGGTAAACTAGTAGTTAAAGTTGCCCTCTGATTCAAGATAAATTTATTGTTGGTTTCAGTAGTAGAGTGTCAGAGTGTGATCAAAGTATTCCACAGCAGATTTACAGTAAACAACATGAAAAAGTACGCTCAACCTACTTTATGATTTCAAACTGCTGTTTGTCCTATGGATATATATTGCCATGAAAGTGGAAATCTGTAAATAATGATTTATAACTTAATTCTTATACTATGTACACAGTTTCTTAGTATCTTTTTGCATATATATGAAATATATATATATATACATCTACATATATAGAGAGAATTCATTCAAATATGAAAAGTTTTCTCTTGGTAACAATATTTTGCGTGATTTCCACTTTGATTTTTATATATTATATTATGGCTTGAACCTAGTCTGACATTACAATATCAAGAATTTCATTAAAGTCTTGAACAGTATATACTTCCTCAAAATATAATATTTCAAAATAGAAAAATACAAGGCTATATGAGTTATTCATATGGTTTCAATTAGTATTCTGATTATCTCTAAGGCACATTTATCTCATAATAAAATGTTTAGGAGATAAGTCAAAATTTCTTTTCTTTGAATAAGCCAAATGATCATACACACAATCGACTTTTTTTGGTTTATTTCTACTCTTTTAAAATAGTTTTCAAATATTCAAACAATTTACACAAAAATAGAATCTGCCAACTATTTTCTAGAACATGGCCTCACGAGATACAGTAAAACTACACATATATATCATATCAAGGCTCAATGAGACAACCCAGTAGGAGAAAAAGGGTTCCAAGCACAGTTAAAAAAGTCAGAGACAGACCCACTCCCATTGTTGGGAGTCTTTTGTATGTCAGAGACTATTTTAAATAAAGAAACCAAACAAGGTAATCAAAATCTTTAGGAGCAAGACAATGTACATAATTTTTAATAAACATTGCAGTGATTCTAATTACCATTGTCTTTTGTGTAGGGTTGAGGCTTTGTGGACTTCCTATGTTCATTATGACATGCTTACTGTGTGTATCCTTATTCAGCTCGTATTTAGACAGTCATGTTGGTGATGCTTTATGGGATTAGCTTCTGACATTCCTGGGAACCTAATCACACAGCAAAACTCCCTGACATTTGACTCTTAAATTTTTTCTGTACTGTCTTCCCAATGATTCCAAAGCTTAGGTGTGGGAGAAGTTTTGTAGTTTTAGCCTTTGGAATTGGACTCTGAAAGTCTGCATTCTTTGAATAAGTATTTATCCATTTCAATTGGAAAATAATACTATGCATATTTATTTAAAATATTTGATGCTTCAATCTATGTTGTTATTATAGAAAGAGTCAATCAGGCTAATTAACCTAACTTTTACACCTTACTAATTTACCTTTTTTTCATGATTATTACAGATAAATTATATGAAAAGTAATAGGTTTCACAAATAAAGGAAGTACAAAACTAATTACATAAGAAATATTTTCCCAGGAATAATTAAAGACACCTAAATTTTCTGCTATTCAAGAGAATGAGATAGGACAACCACTTGAGCCCAAGAATTCAAAGTCATTTTGGATAACAAAATGAGGTCCCTTTGCAATAACATCGGCAAAAATGAATTGCTTTAATAAATACATCTAAAATCTATCCAGTGTTTGTTGAGATTCTAATTTTTAAAATTTTTTGACAGTTTCATACATGTGTAACAATGAATTTTAGCTTTGTTTCATATACACTTTCTTGTACTAAAACCTTCCATTTTGGCAATTTCCCCATCCTATTTTGATTGTGTATATCTTACAAAAACCATTTTATATTAAAGTGCATTGTACTAGCTAGGAATATTAAAGGCACCTATACACTATTTTTTTAATAACTTGTTATGTGATTGATAAAATCCTAAAGATGAAAATGAAATGAAGTTTTTTATTTTCCTCTATGATGTGATATCACCTCCTTTAAAAGAACCCACTTGCCAGGCAATGGTGGCACACACCTTTAAATCCAGCTCTTGAGAGTCAGAGACAGGTAGGTCTCTATGAGTTTGAGGCCAGCCTGGTCTACAGAGTGAATTCTAGGACAGTCAAGGCTGTTATCAGACAAAAAGAACCCACTCAAGTGGAAAAATCTAAAGAGGTTTATCTTAATACTGAGCAGTAGCCGTGGTATAGCCTGAATCATGTGTTGTCTTGAAATTACCTCTGCTATAGAGATTGGTCCATTAATCTTCTATTCAGTCTTACTCAACTTTATAGGAAAGAGAATGTGTGCAAATTATTGTAATGCTAAACACATAGACATGAGCTTCTAAAGGGTGCATTTCCATCATCTGGGTCTCAAAACCAACATCATAAAATAAAGAAAATATCAAAACAAAGCTAAATTTCTCTTATGAATTTTTTCTAAAATTCTTCTCAGTGAATGTCTTTATGCAGCAACTCATTTTCTGAAGACTTTTATTCTATTAAAGTGTACAGAATTTCTACAGTTGAACATTCAGAGTATTAAAATATGGAGAATAATCATATTTATATTGACTGTCAATTTGACAAAATCTAGAATCAGTTAGTAGATGAGCAACTGGATACTCCTGTGAAGAATTATCTAGATTAGGTTAATTGAAATGAAAGGATCCAACCCTAACTGAATGAACAAAAAAAATGGTGAAAGGGAACTGAGCAACAGCATTTATCTCTCATATCTTCACGACTTGGATACAATGTAACCAGCTACTTCAAGTTCCTGCCTGTAGGATTGTTGTGTGATATTTTGATTGTGTTTTGACAAAGTTTGCTTGGAGTCAGAAATTTGGAGGACTCTAGAGAGGAGACAGGAAGTAATAAGGTATGCTTGAGAAAGGATCTTAACCCTTTTTGAACTGGGGAATGAGAAGTGGTATGAAGCAACTACCTTCCTCTGATCTTTCAAGTTCTTACCTCAATATTTGGCTCCTAGTTCATTATTGATAAAGGAAATTAAAGTAACACTTCACAGTATTTCCTTGTCATGACACTCTTGAACTGCAAAACCCCCCAAAACTTACTACTTTTCATGATAAAATCCTTATCAATCACATAACAAGTTATTAAAAAATATAGTGTATAGGTGCCTTTATTATTCCTAGCTAGTACAATCCACTTTAATATAAAATTGTTTTTGTAAGATATACACAATCAAAATAGGATGGGGAAATTGCCTAAATGGAAGGTTTTAGTACAAGAAAGTGTATATGAAACAACAACTTTAGTTTCTTTGGTCATGTATTTTGACATAAAAATTATAAAAGTAACTAATGCTAGAATAGGAAAGGTTGTGTATGTCTCCAAATCAGACACTTAGTTTGTAAAAGCTACAGAATCACAAAGAGTTCAAGGCTACATAGCTAATTCAAGGCCAGCTCAGGCTACATGTGACTCTGTCAAAAACAAAAACAAGCCCATATACTATAATCTTTATAAACAGAGCTTTAGGTCATAATTCATTTCTCCATCCTCATTATTCACAATCAAAGATGTCCTAAAAATATAGAGCACCAAACTACCATGATAGTAGTAATCACAAATCAATACAAAGAGCAAAGCATTAATAATCAGAATGGACAAGCTGAAGACAGAAGATCACAATGATGTTAGTAAGAAGTTAAAAGTTTAGTTAACTCTACTCTCAAGAAGATAGAAGTATTTTTTTGTCTTTGAAAATGTGGAGGATTTTGCCAAGAAAAAAGATAACCTTTTTGACACTGCCTACTTTATGACACATTTCGTGCCACCACAAACTTAAATACAAGATCAACCTTTCTGTCCCAAAAAGAATCCTACTAATAGAATGGGGAGAGGTGCATTGGTAGAATTTGGAAAAGTTCATTCTATTCAAATAAAAGACATATTGGACATTAAACATCACTTCAATTGTTGAAGAACAAGCAAGACCTTTATCTCATTCTGTTATTGTCATTTCTTTGCTCATAATTGGGCAGTAGAGGTTTCCAAATGGAAGGGCTAGATCTTAACAAGAATTATAAGCAATTTTTAAACTTATCAGCAAATTTTTTCTTGACCAAAGCTGACTTTGTCCAAACTAGATTTTGTTTAGTATTTATGTGTGCTTAGAGGGTAATAAGCACTATAGCACTATAAGAGCGATGAATAAAATAAAATACAATTGACCATATACTCTACGCCTGAGTCTTTCCAAGGGAACTGGGAAAAAACATTGTTAAGGAGGTGCTTTGACGTTTTTAGTCTACTAACTGCATAACTGCTAAAACAGGTTAGTACCTTGGTGGGCTCCCCAAGCCTCTAATGCACTCTGAAGGAGAAATTTCTTGGGAATATTAGCCTTTAAATCACATACAAAGTTTGATCCAGTGCTAAAGGAACAGTGGAAGTATATGTTAGATATAGAATGAATAGTGTCATACAAAAAATTCCAGAAACTAGACAAAGCAACATTTCTAAAAACAAGACACAGAATGTAAGGTGTATGAATTAATTAAGGCTATTTTCTTCACAGTAAAAGTTAATAGATCTATTAAGGATGCATTCCTTTTGCTTTGGTATATGTCATATTGAAGATGGAAGTTACAAAATAATCCCACACTAGCTCAGAATTGCATATAATAAAGGGTTATTTATTTAGGGGTAGACTCACAGATCACACTGCTCTGCACAAACGGGAACAGAAACCTAATCAAGAAGCCGGGAGAGAGAAAATAAAAGCAGACTTTACATCAGCATGTATAGTATAAGAGGCCATGCCCAAGTGGCTGGAATCATAAAGGCTACTAGCTGAAGGAATCCCTACAGCTCCTCCCACTTTGTTTAATAAAAGTGTTCCAAGCTTAATACAAAACTATATTTAATAAGAACAAATATCAAGTATAAAAATTAAAATTATAACCACCATAAACAATATCAAGCAAGGAACATATGCTAAATGTTTCAATAATCACACTATCTGAAAGAGTCTAAGTCTTATATTAGAAATGATGTGTCTAACTCATAAGAGAAAAATAATTACAACTCTCTAATCTTCAACCCCATTGAAGGTCTGAGAAGGGAGATAATATAACTTGAGTTGGACGGAAGTGCAATCAAGCAGCTTCCAAAATGTGCAGTAGATGACGGAAACAACTGGCTACCTGAATTCACCCAAATTCTCATTTGCAATGTTGAAGAAATCAAACTTGGCTAATGCCTAGAGTAATGGACAAACTATTTTTGAGGCAGGAAAATTTTCAGAATTGTCTTACCTTGTCTTGACAAGGTTTGGCAGTATTTTTTTCTTGTATCCTACTTGTCCTGTGCAGACCTTGTGCATTTTGTCAATGGTTGATGCATGGACAGTTCCTTGCCCAAAGGCCAATTTTTCCAAGAAAACAAGCTCCAAGTGGAGTGTCTTCAGTACTCAACATTCTCTCGGGACTAGATCTGTGCTGCTAGGAGCAATCACGTCTTAAGTCAATAGAACCCTAAGTTATTTAAATGCCATGTTCTATAGTTCCTTGAAGTAGTTGAAGATTACCTATCTATGCAGAATACAGTCTCTATGTATCGAAAGATTCTGATTATTCTAACTATAAGTATGGCAAACATGAATGATTATTGACCTATAATACTTAATACCTATATAACTTAAAGACTAAGATTTCATATTAGAATATCAAACAATCTTTAAACAACTGTGAAGCAATTGAGGACAATGACCTCAAAATATAAACAGTGTATAAGTATCTTGATCAGAGGTAGGAATGTATAATGCAATATGATAAGTATATCCTAAAATTGTATCAATAAGCAAAATGTCTTAAAAAGAGGTAGAAACATGCAAGCATACAATCTGACAAAAAACTTTACATAGTCATACAAATATTGTAAACAGAAACAGGAGTTTATTCAATATAACAAATATAATTTAAACTTACATCAATACATAAGAATCTATACAAATGTAATTTGCCCACAAATAATAACTCACAAGTATTCACTCTATTACTCACTATTATTATTAGTGTGAGTAAGCTCACACTAATCTACCTATTATCACATCCAATTTCCCTTTTTTAAAAGAGAGCCCTGAGCCAACATAATTTCCACCTTAAACCCTAACTCGCCGGGCAGTGGTGGCACATGCCATTAATCCCAGCACTTGGGAGGCAGAGGCAGGAGGATCTTTGTGAGTTTGAGACCAGGCTGGTCTACAAGAGCTAGTTCCAGGATAGGCTCCAAAGCTATAGAGAAACCCTGTCTCGAAAAACCAAAAAAAAAAGCCTAACACTATACCAGTTATAATCAACCCTTAACAACCCCTAATTGATATCCCTAACCCTGAGGACAAACTTCGTTGGGAGAGGGATGTCATCTTCTAGAATTATTTCTAGCTGTCATAGGGGCAATGTTCTTTTTATGGGAGCCTGCAAAAGTAAAATGATAGATAAGTTTCAAGATTACAGTCTAGTATGATTTCAAATAGTCTCTGAATAGTTGATAGGGTTTTTTTTTTTTGAGATTCCTACTTGGAGTTCTCATTAGAATGATGTAAAAAAGTTCACCATTTCAGCTAACCAAGTTGGAACCATCTTGACCAGCTAGATTTTTCTGAGGTTCCTATTTGGAGTCAAAATCTTATAAGAAGGTGTACCATTTCAGCTAATCAAGTTGGAACCATCTTGAGCAGAAGGTTCCCAAAACTGGTCTTAAAGTAGTGCTATCATCAACATGACATCATATCAACCAGGTGGAGTCATTGTGGGGCCCCATATTTTTCCTGGGAACTTCAGAGATTACAGTAGGAAAATCTATTGTTCATTGTGGAAAACTTAAACATTATTCATATAGACATATATTCAGTGAAAGATACAATATAGACAAAATAGGTATGGAGAAAAGTAAAATTTTCATAAGATCTTTCTTCTTTCTGTCCAATATCAGATGGCTCCTGAATTGATATAGAAACTCTAAATATTTTTTAACAGATGCTTGGATTTAGAGAAGGTTATCTGTTGTCCACTCCAAAGCCAGCATTGATTTTCAAGGGATTTTATATGTACAAAAAATTTACATATGAAATTTTACCATGCAAATGACCTGTCCTCATAATTCATATTCCTCTTTGTTCAGTGATTCTTTCTGGGTAGTTATCTTTTCCTATTTAGGCATCCAAATGCCAAGGGTCTCTTGACTTTTCAAAGATGTCTATTTCCTGCAAAGACAAAAATAGAAACCTGCCCCCAGCCTCATCATATTTCCTTACCACCCATATGATTGGTATTTCTGTGGATGAGCTGTTATTTCTCTATCTCAAGAAGTTTCTCCTTTCCAATCAAATCTTTATTAGTTTTGATGGTATCCATATCTTTTCTTCTCCTGTGGAAACAAGAACAAAGCTCCCTCCCCAACATAGCACATCTCCTGGTCTCCATTCTGAGGTCAACACATCCTTGAAATACACAGCCTGATTTAATTCAGAAGTCTTTTCTATTATCCAATTTCTCTCTGATGTAGTTTTCTTTCTCATTAGCATTAAGAAAATTCAAGGTTAAAAAAGCATTATGAAATATATTTCTGCGGGTATTTTCTTTGCCTTTCTGTTTGTTTAACATGTCCTTTGTAGTTCAATTTGATCTTTCTATTACTGCCTGACCTTTAGGATTGTTTGCATACCTGTAATATGTTTTATATTATAATAAGCAAAACCTGTTTCATTTTCTTAGACACATATGCTTGACCATTGTCTGTCATTATGCAGGTATGTCCATGATGGCCATAACTTCTAATGAATACATGATTACTTAATCAGTCTTTTCTGAACTCAAGGCAGTTGAAAATTGAAAACCTGAATAAGTGTCAATTGTGTGGTTTATATATTTTAATTTTCCAAATTTTGTAAAGTGGAACATATTCACCTGCCATATTTCATTCCTTTTAATACCCTTTGGGTTACTCACTGCAGGTAGAGGCAATGGTCATAGAAAGATCAAGTAGGACATCTCTTTATAATCTCCTTAGCTTGTTGCCATGTAATAAAAAAACTCTTTAAAACTTTGCTAATGACATGATGTTTCTTATAAGATTCTGGGGCCTTTAGCACACTTCCAATCAATAATTGGTCAATTTATGCATTACCTTGAGCTAAATGACCTGACAGACCCATATGGGATCAGATATCTGTTATGTATATTGGAGAAAGCCTATTCCTACTGATTATAACTTGTACCTGAGTGAATAATGAAGTCAATTTTGTACCATCTGGTATAAATTTAGTGGTTTCAATATGCAAGACAACTCTTCCTGCATATTGTGAATTAGTAACAATATTGAGAAGTTTTTTAAGATCCCTTAGTACCATGAAAATAGCATATAGTTCTACCTTTTGTACAGAATTAAATCTTCTGTTTTGTAGCCTGTATTTCCTGATTTATTTGTATCAGTATAAATTGTACAGGATTCAGTTATTGGTGCATCATGTACAGTTTGTGGAAGAATCCAAGTAGTTATCTTTATAAGGTTAATTCTGTTGCTTTTGGGATAATTGCTGTTGATCTGCACTAGAAAATTATCACAAGTTATTTTCCATGGCTCATTGCCTTCCCATAATTTTTTTTTTAATTTCATCAGTAGTAAAAGACACCATAATCTCTGCTTGGTCTATACCTGCTAGTTAATGAAATCACAATTTTCATTTTATAATTAATTCAGAGACCTTTTCCACTTAAGTTTTTAATTTTTTACTTTGTTTATGTTTTTAAAAGATCCATTCTAAGATAATATCTTCCATCTGCATTAAAATTCCTGTAGGGGACATTCTGGAAGGCAACATGACTAGAATGCAATTAAGATTTGGATTCACTTGATCTACATGTGCCTCCTGTAATTTCTCTTCAACAACTGTAAATTCTTTTTCCACTTCAGCTGTTAATTCTCTGGGACTATTTAAGAATGTGTCAACATCTAAGGTTTTGTTTAAATAAATTATTAGATCAGGTTTTATCCCAACAGCCAGTCATAGACTTGAAATGTCTCCTAACAACCTTTGAAAGTCATTAAGAGTCTGCAATCAGTCTTTCCTAATTTTTATCTTTTGTGTCTTAATTTTCTGTAAACCTATTTATAACCTAGGGAATTGACTGAATCTCCTCTCTGTACTTTTTCAGGAGAAATTTGTAATCCCCATTTAGGAAAAAATTTTCTTTACTTCTTTAAACATTTTTTCTAAAGTATCTGCATTTGAATCAGATGAGAAAATGTCATCCATGTTATGGTAAATTATAGACTCAGAAAATTGATTGTATATTATTTCCAATATCTGACTTACATAGTATTGGCACAGGGTCTAACTATTTAGCAATCCTTGTGCGAGGACAGTCCTCTGGTATCTCCTAGTAAGTTAAAAGTTATTATAAGTAGGCACTGTGAAGACAAATATTTCTCTGTCCTTTTCTTGTAAAGGTATAGCGAAAAAACAATCTTTTATATCAGTAACTATTAGAAGCCATCCTTTTGATAATAGAGAAGGCAGAGGAACTCGAGTTTGCAGAGGGCCCATAGGTTGAATTACCTTATTGACAGCTCTTAGATCTGTCACCATTCTATATTTTGCCCAGCTAGCTCAGTCTGTAGAGCTTGAGCCACTTAATCTCAGGATCATGGGTTCAACTCTACATTGGCTACCAGATGAAGATGGAAGTTACAAAATAATCCCAAACTAGCTCAGAATTGCATATAATAAATGGTTTTTATTTAGCGACAGACTCACAGATAACAGTCCTCTACATGAATGGGGAACAGGCACCAAATCCAGAAGCCAGGAGAGAGAGAGAGAGAGAGAAAGAGAGAGAGAGAGAGAGAGAGAGAGAGAGAGAGAGAGAGAGAGAGAAAACACAATTTATGTCACATTTATAGTATAAGAGGCCATGCCCAAGTGGTTTGGTATCTTAAAAACTACTGCCTGAAAGAATTCCTAAAGCATCATGTAATAGCATATAGCATTGCAGATCAATATTCTTGTTAGATTGTAAATTTTTTCATATACATATATATTATGCAATTTTATGTTAAGGGAAATAGTAGGTGTTTAGATTTTTTTCACTTACATTTGACAGTTTTTATTCTTATAGCAACATGTATTTTATTTAGAAAAATAGGGGAAAATCAACAATTCTGCCAGGTAGAATGACTACTGTTAACATTAATCTCAATTCTAGTTCTATTTACTTTTCACTACAGAAAAATAATATTTTAATGCAAGTTTTATTGTTATTAACAAGCATTAATTGGAATGTATCATAATAGTTGATGCAGATTATTCCATTTGGTACTTTCACATGTTCTCCTGCACTCAAGTGTAAACAAATCATCTGCCTATTTGCATCCATGGAAATATGCTAATATAAATGTTTTGGTATATGGTAAAACATATTTCTCTTTTTGCTTTGTAAAATCTGTAGTTTGTATTTAAAACTTGCACTAGTTATTAAAATAATGATCTCTAATGTGGACTCTTCTTGTTCAAAATGCAGTAGTGCTGTAAATGGGTTTTCATAAGAAAGGACTCATTGCTCATCTTACATAGGCCATTGAGTCTGAATTTTAATTCTCAGTGTTTAAATAACTAAATACTTTGATTAGGAAAGAATAAATAAATAAAGTTAAAAGAAAGAAGGAAAGAGTGGTGAATGGAGAGAAGTTTGTTTTACTTTTAACGGGAGGAAATATATATATTATTTCTAATATATAAAAAGTATTTGCTTCAAACTATATTCTGATTTCCTGTATAAAATAGTTTGAGATGCATGCATGACATATTAAATCAGTGAGGCATTTCAAAAGATATATTTGAGTGGAAATGGAATAGCTGAGTAAAGATTAAGATGAAATGCTAAATACTTTGGTCATTCATTTATTCATTTCTCCTTGTGAATATAGCCCAAACCTCAGAAACATAATTTATAAAGTTACAACCTATGATATCTTGCACTTTTTCAGGAAAGTACTATCTGTGAGCACTTATTGCATCTAGATATACTTATGTTTTTGATTTTGGAATTTTAAAAATCCATTATCCTTAAGAACTATCCTTTTTGAGTTACCCACATTGAAAACTTTTTAAAACAATGGTTCTACCACATTCTACATTCTTCATTTATAGGACACACTATTCTTCCCCAATGCATTTTTCAGGGCTTTTACTGGCAAAGAATTTCTCACTGATTTCATACTTTAGAAAGCAATTTACAGGAAATTCATACACCATCAGCATATTCTGGGAATGTGCAATATCAATTTGTTCAAGTGTTTTATATCATATATATATATATATATGTAAAGGTATCATAGATGTTTATAGTGTAGTACAATTCTGTTTTAACCTAAAATATATTTTCCAATGTATTTTTTCAACCATACTTGGTTTTCTTCAATCCCTTCTTTTCTCACCTTCTGTATTATTCTTACTTCTTCTTCCCATTTAAATGCTCCCTCTATATATCTCATTCCTCTCCCACCCGTTTATTCTCCCTTTTTATTTTCTTGGTTTCTTCATTCATTGTAAGATGATATAGTCACATCTTTAGAGCCATAAATAAGAAAGAAAAAATAATGTATACCTTTCTTGGTGTGGTTTACTTCATTCACTGAAGGAGTTTCTATTTCCAGCCATTTTCTTGAAAATATATAATTTAGTTTTTCTTTAGTATGGAATACAATTTCACTGTTTACATGTACTACATTTTCAATATCTACTCAACAGTTGATAAACATTTACTTTCTTCCTTTTTCCTAGCTATAATTAGTAGAATAGAAATTAACATGGTAGAGCAAGTATTTGTGAAGTACCATGTCAAGTCATTTGTGTACATGACAAAGAATAGTATAGCTGGCTCATATATGTTATATGTGTTTTTTGAATTTTTGAATTTCCAAAGTAGCTAAACCAGTTTGCAGTTCCACCATATCTTCTTCAGAATTGTTTTTACTTGTTTTTTCCCCTCTTTTTTCTTGGCCTTTCTCACTGGAGCTTGATGAAATCCCAAAGTAGTTTTAATTTAATTCTCCCTAAATGCTAAAAAAAAGGCTAAATCTTTTTTACTATTGCAAACTCTATGGTCATATCTGGTTTTGTTTTGTTTTGTTTTGTTTTCTTAACTCTGGATTTTGAATTCATAATATATTTTAGTTATTGATCTTTAACATGTGAAACTAAAAAGCATATTTAAAGAAATCAATAATAAAAATTAATACTAATTTACCCAGTGTCAGTACCAAAAAATAAGATATCATTTAAATTTTCTGATGGAGCTTAAGACCAGTTGTTTTAGGGTTTAAAGGTCAGACAGAATCAAGTACCATGCAAAAGTGCAAATATATTTCATTCTCATGTTGAGCAGAAAGGCTGGACTATGCTATAATGAAAGAGAATGTATATGTTCATCCTTTAATAGAAACATTATAACTTCAATTATCTGGCAATGACAAGTTCAAATTTTTGTACGTCAACCTGGAATGTAGGCTATTTCTATATTTTGAGGATTTCAATCACATAACAGAGGAAATATTGAGCAATAAAAGCACATATTCATTTCAAGTCCTCTCAAATAGTGACTAATTATTTATTTCTCCATCATATGAAACTTATACAAATTTGTGAAAAACTACCAACATAGAAGAAAATAAAACTCCCCATAATCTAGTAAGCCAAACATAAGCACTACTGAGACCATACACAATAAAAACTATCAAATTTCTACAAAAAGGATAAAAAAGATTTCGATAGTAAGTACTTTGCATATTATATTGCATTTTTCTCTTGTTTTATTTTTAAAATGCAAATTCAAAAAACATTTTTAACTCAAAAACCATGCAAAAGTAGACTTTGGGTTAGGCTTTGTCCATAGATTGTCAGCTGTTAATCCTTATTTAGTGAATATATCTGACAACATATTTATTTCAAATACTATTTTCCATACATGCTTATTACATATATAAAAATATTCAAGTAGCAGTATTTTATAATCTTTTCATTATTAAAGTTTACTAAGTTTTATTTTGGCTCATTATTTTATACTGTCCTATTGCTAGATATATTTAAACTCCCCCTCTTCTCAGCAAACCAATTTCAGAAAGTTATTTTTCATGATTTTATATGTATGTAATTTATACACAAAATTTTAGCATTTATTCACCTAATTTGCCCATAATTACGTTATGTTTGCCATTTTAAAATATACATATAATAATCCTACTATATTCAACACAATTTTCATTCAGTGATTTGTTTTTAAAATATCTCAAAAACTTACCCTTCCTTTGGTAATGATCTATCTAGATACATAAATTGTGATAAGATATTCTAACCTATTTTAGAGTGCCTCTGTTTGACCATACTCCATCTAAAATTAGTATGTGCTACCAAGTATATTGCCATTTCATATTGTTTGTCATCAGAAAGATTTTTCAGACTATAGTATATATGTTTTAATTTAGAGGGTTTATATGGGGGCACATGTATATAATTCTAGTACTTTGGAGACTATAACAGAGGGATATTCTTAAGTTCGAGGCCATCCTTGAAATATTAGCACATTCCCAACTAGTCTGTGCTAGAATGAGAGTGTGTCTTAAATAAACAACCAATAGACCAAATCTCTTTTCTGTCAAATGAACAACTGGGCCTGTTGAAAATCACATTGTAAGTTTGTATCATATTCAGGTACAAAATAATTTTTTCTGTTTATCACTAATTAAAATGTAATGTACCTATAATGAGTTATGTGTACCCAAGTTGTGCTTTATAAAAATAATAAATAATTATAAACTTTCATGCAGTTTTATATTGTAGGAGCCACTGATCCCTTCAGTGTGCTCCAATTTAGTGTTGCCTTATGGAATATTTAGTATGAATTTGAATATGTTCATTAACATATTGTATTAACCATGTTGTCAGATGACTCTGGCTTATAGCTCTCTAGAACATATATTATACAATTTTCTTCTTCAGGCTGTGATAACTGATAGAAATCTTCATTCATTACAGGTATTTAAATAATATCCCCTTTGCATTCTTTATGCCCTCTATATACTGGTCTGGCATATTCATCAGCACATTGTACACATTTAGTATTCTAACAATGACCAGAAATGAAAAATATATTGGCTATTTATGATAGAGATTCAATAAAAATTTTTAAACCCTTTCTTTTATCTCCTTTCCAAAGAAGATTAATAAAAGAAAATGGGGCTGAAAAAATGGGATACAGAAGCTTAAGAAGTCATTCTTCAGGCATGAAACTAACAATGGTGTCTCATTTTGCTTATTGTTTCCTTTACCTAATAACAAATCTCCCTCAATATTGACTACTCCATGATCGTTCACAATAAGTATTTAGAAATATAGTTCTTCAGCTTTTCAGAAAAATTCCCAGACTGCATCTCCAAGGATAATTGAATGTTTCTCATTGACATCATCTGGTATACCACATTACAAAATTATAAATAATTTTTCAACATTTAAAACATTCTCATCATTCTAGTATTATATCTATGTATAAAACATCTTTACTTAATATTTTTAATATATATTTTAATTGTTAAATTAGCATTGTATATATTTGTGAAGGGTAGCATAATATGCTCTTCTCTTCTGCTGAGAATTTTATTGGAATACATTCAGTATATACAATAATTCTTGATCCACAAAAATTTTGCTGTGAGGTTTCAGTATTTAACAATTACTGTTAATAGAAATTTAGTGATTTTTTTAAAAAAGTTTTTCTTTTCCCACTCTCCAAGTTAGTATTAATGTGACAGGCATGATAATGATCCTAGAAAGATGTCCATATTGTAATTTTTAAAGACTATAAGTGATCTGAAGAACTTTATAGACTTGTTTAATATTAAGAAAAGGGAGATGACATTAAAGATGCTTTTAAAATTCATATGGAAACCTACTACATATGAGATTAATTGGAATTTGTCTACATAGGGGTTAATGTTTCTTAAAGAAGCATATGTGCTTTAAATGAACAAAGTATCAAACGGCCCTCTAAATCTTTATCTTTATGTTGATAGGTTACTTCCAGATCTTATGAGAAAAGTTTCTTTATCTAGTGGATTGAAGTTGACACAGAAGCTGAAAATTGTTCAACATACATAGAATAAGTGTCTGTTGTAGTAGGAGGAAGATGCTTGTTTGTCCCAGCTACCGAGAACTGAAATAATAACACAGAAACTATATCAATGCTTGGCTCATTAGCTCGAACTTCTTATTGACTAACTCTTACATACTAATTTTACCCATTTTTATTAATCTGTGTATTGCTATCTGGCAGTGTCTTACTGGGTAAAGTTCTATCTGGCTCTGGTGTGGCTCCATGGCTTCTCTCTGACTCCACCTCCTTTCTCCCAGCATTCAGCCTTGTTTTCCCCACCTAAATTCTGCCCTGCTATAATCCAAAGCAGTTTTTTTATTCATTAATGGTAATTACAGTATACATAGGTTAATCCCACATCAGTTTGTAATGTATTCGGCTATAAATCAGGCATTTATATCACCCCTCCCTACATGTGCCACAAGAGGCACAGTACGATAATGAGAGCCTGATGTGGATTAGGACAGAGTAAAACAGTGACTTCTGGACTTGTCAGCCCTGCTAAACTCATGAACACACAGTAGCTGCAGTTGTCAGCACAAAACATGAATAAGATCAAAACAGTAATCATGACAACATTGAAGAGGTGAAAGGGTCACAGCCCCTTACTGAAGATCTAGTGACAGTTATTGGTTTCTGGGGGAAAAGTCAATTTTGGAGAAGTTTCTGTCCTGCTCATTCCCATAGGTCATTCATTTCCAAAGAAACACACAAAAGCTTATATTAATTATAAACTGTTTGGTCTGTTAGCTCAGACTTTTCTTAACTAACTCTTATGACTAAAATTAAACCATGATTGATTTAAGTTCTTCTCTATGTTTAGCCACATGACTTGGTATCTTTTATCACTGAGGCATTTCATTTTGCTTCCTCTGTGTCTGGCTGGTGACTGTCTCGCTGTATTTCTTCTTGCCAGAATTCTCCTAGTCTAATTGCCCTGCCTATTCTTCCAGCCTGGCTACTAGAAAATCAGCATCTTATTAAACCAATATGAGTGACAAATCTACAAGAGCACTATTCCATAGCATTTCCCCTTTTTCAAAATAAAAATTCTGAATCTAATCTCCTTTGTTTAGCTTTTCTTCCTGACCATTATTCATAACAACTTATATTGTAACCAACACTCTAAACAAAGACACACATCTATTCCATTTTTTTGGGAATGTGGGCATAGTTTTCTAAGCTACTTCCTGCTGATTGTGGATGCTGATAATCTTATGGGGACCTAAAGAAAAATTGTGGATTATGATCAAGTCCTGACTGGAGTACTCTGTGGGGTTGGATCATTTCAGCCAGCAGTCTTGAAGGTGTTCTGGATGTAGAACTCATAGCAAACTGCAACAGAGGTGTTCTGAAATATTACATCATTTGGACCATCTGCTCCTATTGGAGATTTTTCAGGGGTTCTTGCTTCATCAAACCTTATTTTTCTTAACCCAGAATAAATCAACAGTCTCCCATTTCCTGTGAAAACAAAAGCAAATTCTCTTCTCCAGAGTAATGTAACTTTTGACTTAAATTTTGAAGTCAAGGCATTTTCAAAATATATAGGTTGGATTAAAACAGCAGCATTTATAGTCAAATGTTCTTTAGAAGCTGTTGCTCCCACCTCAGAAGCTAAACAATTCAAAGACAACACAATAACATACAGTATCCAGATTCTCTGTGTATTTTCTATTTTTACATGGCTTCTTTTTACTCTATTTCTTTTATTTTTATTTTTCCTTTTTCATTTTTTGAAACAGGTTTTCTGTGTGTATCTTTGGCTGTCCTGACACTTATTCTGTAGAAAAGACTGGCTTTGAACTAAGAGAGGTCCACCTGCCTCTGCTTCCCGAGTGCTGGGATTAAAGTGTTGGGATCAAAGGCCTGTGTCATCACACCAGACTACTCTATTTCTTTTTTTAAGGACTTTCTGTATCCTTTTTCTTTTCTCTCCCAAACTTACATATATTTTTAACAAACTGTAAAACATTTAGAGGCTTTATCTGAATATATATTTATTGTATATCTCTATCTTTTTTCTGATGATGTGAGTTTTTAATATGCTAAGTGTGGTATGTCTAAGATTAAAGCTTTAGCAGCTGGCTCCATCCCATTTCTTAGCTTTTGGAGAGTCTAGCTTCATGAAAGAGATAGTGTGGGAGTTGTTTTTATTGCCACAACTTTGTGAAGTTTCTAGGTCTATGCCACCATCAAGAAGCCTGATGTTGACTATTCATAAACACCATTCAAGTGGTTTTTTTTTGGCAGAGCCTCTTTTTGTTTTGTTTTTTTGAGACAGGGTTTCTCTGCAGCTTTGGAGCCTGTCCTGGAACTAGCTCTAGTAGACCAGGCTGGTCTCGAACTCACAGAGATCCACCTGCCTCTGCCTCCTGAGTGCTGGGATTAAAGGTGTGTGCCACCACCGCCCAGCAAATATTTATCTATTTATTATGTATACAATATTCTGTCTATGTGTATGCCTGCAGGCCAGAAGGGGACACCAGACCCCATTTACAGATGGTTGTGAGCCACCATGTGGTTGCTAGGAATTGAACTCAGGACCTTTGGAAGAGTAGGCAGTGTTCTTAACCTCTGAGCCATCTCTCCAGCCTTTGGCAGAGCCTCTTTAAAGAACTGAGAGGTTTTTGCTACTAATGTTGAGTCAGGAAGTCTCTCTTAAAAGAACCACACCTCTGCTCATTGCCAGCAACAGAGTCTACCACAGAAAAGACAGTTAAGAAGAAGCTGTGCTTGACTCTGTTCTTGTCTGTCTAGAATCATTTTTTTAAGCTATCTCAGGCTTTTCATGAAAATTCTTTCTGAATGTTTGGGTACTTTTGTAGGCAGAAGTTTCTCTCCTGCCCTGTCCCACAACTGTTAAGTCCCAAAGAAACACACAGAGGCTTTTATTCATTATAAACTGTTTGCCCTATTTCCTCAGGTTTATTACTAACTAGCTCTTATGATTTAACTCAATTCTTTTCTATGTGGCTTGGCTTCTTTTCTCCGGGCAACATTCTCATCTTGCTTCCATTGTGTCTGACTGGTAACTGAATTTCTGCCTTTGCTCTTCCAAGAATTATCCTAGTCTGATTACCCAGCCTATACTTCCTGCCTGGCTACTGGCCAATCAGCATTTTATTAGACTAATATAAGTGATAAATCTTTACAGTTTACAAGAGCATTATCCTAGAGCAATTTTTCTTTAGGTTGTGTCCTCCAGTTGGTCCACCCTGCTCCAGTAAGGGCTCCCACATCCATGAGTAATGCAAATTGAATTATTAATTGGGTTATTAATTATTTAAAAAATAATGAGTAGGATTAGTGAGATGGCTCAGTGGTTAAGAATACTGATAGTTCTTCTAGAGAAAACAATTTTGATTTCCAACAGTCACATGGTAGCTCACAAATAATGAGTAACTCCAATTCTAGGGATTAGATGACATCTTCTTGTCTCCTTTGGCACTGTACTCACACTGTGCACAGATATACATACAAGCAAAGCACTCAAATGCAAAATTTTAAAAGTTAAATATAAAACAGTTTTACAAATTAAAAAGAAGGTGAGCAAGTTGAAAGGTATAATGGGAGTTGCTTTGTTGTGGAGTTAGCAGAAGTAGGAGTGAATGTAATAAAAAATTGTGTGTTGTTGTCTGAGGTTTTCTGTCCTGTCCAGTTCCTGCAGTCATTAAGTCCCAAAGAAATCACACAGAGGTCTACATTACTTATAAACTAATTGGCCCATTAGCTCTGGCTTCTTATTAACTCTTATAATGTATATTAGCCCATTATTCTTATGTATGTTAGCCATATGGCTTGGTAAATTTTTTAGTGAGGAAGTCACATCTTGCTTCTCTGTGCTGGGCTTATAACTGCAGAGGAATGGGCTTTCTTCTCCTGTTCTCATTGACCCTTCCTGTCTGGTTGTTCCACCTATAATTCCTGCCTGGCTACTGGTCAATCAGTGTTTATTTAAAATATCATTGACAAAATACAGACCATTCTACCACACCAGTGTGTAATAATTAATAATGATAATGGATGAACCACAGAAAAGAATTAACCTGGATAATCTCAACAGAACATTAGCTAAACATGGTGTTGGTAATTTTGAAGAGTGAAGAATAGATCATGTGCTGGAAAATTTAATCAGGCTCTAGAAAAACTATAAATGGAAAGGAAACTGATTCTCTCCTAGAATTATCAGGGGGTATGTAAATATTACAAGTATTTTGAGCTCATCATAGAATTAAAGGATGTCCACAAAGTGTTCTGAAAGGATCTTATGCAGGAGATGTATGCTCCCTACGCAGATTCCAAGGGTAAATCTTTTAAGAAGTTATTGGAACTTGAGCCCTCAATTCTAAATGAATTCAATAAGTGATCGATTGATACACTAGGGGAATGTCTTTTCAGGTTTGAACAGCCTAGGCTGACCTCTAGCTCATTATGTAGCAACTCAATGAGGCTTAAAAGTCATGGCAATCCTCAGGCTTTAGCTTCCCAAGTACTGATACTACATGAGCCCCTATTCCCAGCTTTAGATTCTTATATTTGAATAGAATAATTTTCTGTGTATCCATCCTGCCTGTCCCTTTGATTCCTGTTTACCATAAATAGAACTGTTTTGTGAAGTCTCCATGATATTCTTCCTCACTTGGGGCCCAAAGTAGCAACCAGGCTACTTTGATTATAGCTAGATTATAGTAATCTTTATAGCCATGAGCCAAAATAGATATTTTCTTCTTTTGTTTATTGAGATATTTTCTTAGCACACCAAAAAGCTAACTAGCACATTTAATTAAGATCTGTATTTAACTTCTCTTTTACAAGTCTGTTTAATTTTTTGTTGCTGTTGCTGTTCAAGCCATTACCAAAATATATTATACATTTGATATAATACCAATAAAAATCTATTTCTGTTCATCTATTTCCAAAGTTTTTTTACTCTATTGTCTGATTTTTTCCTCAAGGACTAATGCAAAAAAAACAATAAAAATTATAAAACAGGAAATGAGTAAATACAAATATAATAGTAGAAAAACATCAAGAATAAGAATATATAATTAAATATAATGGATAGAGTGATTCAAGCATACATCTTGTTAGTGTATATGTTACAGTGTGCTCTTAACTTTGTAGTACCTAATGAGAAAAGGAAATCTCATCACTTATATAACCCATCCTTTTCTTACTTTCAATGTCTCACAATGCTTTACTTTCTCAGAAGAAATTAAATTTCACTTGAAACTCGCACAACATTAGAATCTCTCACAAAAGGCTTAATATGTATTATGGGATGATAGCATCCACAAATCCAAAGCCTACACTAAATTATATGATTTGTGCTATATTTCTATGAATATAGCTTTTTATGACTTTCTAAATCAATATACCTGCAACCTAAGTTATGGACTATCATAAGTACTTTTGAACCATAGGAAACCCACAGATCTTGTGTTTGACATCTTCAAAGCTGACAGTTTTAACTGTGGAATGAAATTTGTTCATTTAGTAAATTTGTTAACTTCCCATAAATATCTAGATTCTTTTAGTCTTCCTAGAAAAATTTCTTTCTCTCTCTGTAATATTAAAGGTAGAAAATCCTTTATAGTATTGTAAAAGAGATTCTAGGTAAGGGAAAATACAGATGAGGTAAGACTAGGGAAATGTGTATTAACTGTTCACTGGAAAAACTATTTTTATGTCAGAAGAAACATACTGTGTTCTCAACCAGGTACATAATTCTGTCTTAAGCTCTTCTTTTAAAAGACTGACAACAGATTGACTTCAGATTCCAAAAGATCTTTGATTTTATATCATATATATGTCCCTTCTGAATGCGCAAAACCTTACATAAAATAAGATATTAAAACATAGCAGAATAAGAATTCATGATAGTGAAACTGAAAAATGATTAAAGTGTTTTTTTAATTCATAATACTAGAAATGATTCCTTTGTTTTCATTGTACTGTTTGATGGAGGAAATGCATCATTTTTATTGAATACTTAAATTGTGGTGATATGCTGTCTGTTTCAATACTGTAAACCACTGAGATATTTAAATGTTGGAAATTGAAAAAGGAAAGTTATGAATAAGTTATCTTTTAGAATGTGAAGTTAAATTTTCATGCACAGGGAGGTCCTTTATTCTCTAATTAAAAAATACATTCTACTGTTTAATATTCTGGATGACAAATAGCACATCAGCCAAGCATATGGAGAAATCACTAGGCTTTACAATGAGATTTTAAAAGAAAAATAAGTTACCAAAAAGCCAAAGGGATGAAGTCAAATGGATGGGACAAAACATTCCAGATCAGAATTGAAAAATTACTTAAAATAAAGCTGAGCAATAGTAGTAAAGCAATATTCATTTTCAATATTTTTAAGTCATATTCGTATTATTAGACTCTGACATGAGTTACATATATATTTCTTCAATTTACAAGCATGTTATATGCCAAGTAATAAAGAAAAGTAGAGTTACATATAGGTTGACCTGATTGCCAAATAGCAATTGAAACAAACCCATAGACCAAAGGGGAACTTTGAAAATTTGAAGGTATCACATCCACAACAATCATTTCAGGGGGAAAACTGAAAGAAAAAGTACCATGCAGGCTTTTGTGACCCTGTAGCCTAAGCCAATGCTCTCCACCTTCTAGAGATACCCTGCGTTGTTTGCATAAGATACAGCAATTACTTTTTACTTCCCTTTGTTTTGTAGTCAATGATTTTAGCCTTGCCTTAGTAGAATCACATCCTTTTGGTTTGCTTAATGTATAAGGAATCTGTGTGAGGCCTGAAGAATGAAAATATACATGATTTGTTTTAAAAATATGATACTTCAGTTTCCTGAAATGCTCTATAAAGACATGTGAGTCTACATTTATCTTTTTGTTTTCTTCAAAAATTTTATGTCATACAATGTATGACAATAATATTCACCTTAGCTCCACCCATAATACCCAACAAATCTCTATCTCAACTTTCATATATATATAATGTGCATATGTTTGTATATGCACATAGTCATCTATGTATGTTGGTATGTGTGTGTGTGTGTGTGTGTGTGTGTGTGTGTGTGTGTGCGTGTGTGTGTGTATGGGTGTATAGGTTTACTTTAGTCGTGACCATACATGCGAGGTCTGCAGCAGTCATTTACTGGAGAATAGGTAAACTCCCAGTGGCCATCTTCCTAAATAAAAGTGACTTACTCTCCCCCAGGAGTCCTTCCTCATCCATACTGGAAACTTAGAATGGCTTGATCATATGCAGTTCCTGAGCCAATAAGCTACAATGAGTGATTTCATGTGTGCAAAAGCAATGGCATGCCAGCATACAGAATTTCTATGCACTTTTCCACATTTTCTGGCTCCTACACTCCTTCTGCCCCCATGTTCCCAGTGTTCTCTCACTCTTAGGTGGGAAATGGGAAACAAGTTGATAAAGATGTTATATATAATGCTAAGTACTCAGGTCAATTATTCTCAGTATTTTGAGCACTTATGATTCTCTGTATTAACCATTATCAACTGCTTTAAGAAGTTTCTCTAACCAAGGTTGAGAGCAGTACAAAATTATAGATATAAAATAAATATTTAGAAAGCAATTTGACAACGTGGTCATTTAGAATATCAACATTAACTTTCTTCCTAGGATCTCTGTAGCAATGGGTTTTAGACATGCTTACAAAAGTATGTATCCATTTATTCCTGTGAGATTAATTTTATCACCATAAGCAGTACTGTCAGTACTGAACCAGTGAACAGGTACCTACCTACAGGTATATACTATATCATGTAGTTCCAATGTTGAGTCATATCACTGGTCTTTTCTATCACATTCCACATAGCACCTTCAAGCATGATGAAAGCTAGCCAACAGGGAGAACGTTCCTTATTAAGTCCAGGTTAGATTGCTTTATGTCCTGGAACAAAAGTTGTGGTGTTTTCATAAATAGTTGATCATCTTCTTGTAATGAGCAACCTAGAGAAATGTCAGTGCCAATGATTTGTTTCAGGTGCCTCAAACATCTCCCTGATCAATAAGAAGTAAGGAAGTTAAACTGTTTCCAGCAATGAATTTTTTATATACTAAGTCATGTTTTCTGAGAACACCATCATTCTTTCATGTGAGGTTCCTTTGTTCAAACACCCTTCTTAAAATTGTATTTTAATTACCTTACAAACTAGTATGTTTTCATAAGGATTTTTCATATTTATAGTTTTCATTCAACCATTTTCTCTACCTCTCCTAAAACCTTAGAAACCAATATTTCTCCAGATTCTTTCATATTACAAGAGATGCACTACTCCTATTATTTTTGTTATTACTTTGGTAGTGAGATCAAAGGTTTCTACACAGCTCTTCAAACACATTTCAGTTTTCTCTACTTTCACTTCACCTATATTTTTCCAATTCCCTTTATTTAATGTATACCCTCAGTGGCCAATTTCTTATTTTTATTAGCTTCCACATGTACTCCAGATTAAATACACAAAACATTAAGTTTTGAACCCACATATAATATATATACATATATATGTATATATATAGATATATATATATATAGATATATATAGATATATTTCCAGCCATTTACGTAAAATTTTCATGATGCTTCAACCCCTGTTGAAAGTTGAAAGTCCCATGATATATGTCAAAAATATTCAACAGTCTACTACAAAGATATTTGCTCAGCCATGTCTGTTACTACTCTTTTCATATTAAGTACGTACTGGAAACAACCAAAATGTCCTTCAAGTGAAAAAGCGGTAATGAAAATGTGACACATATACACAATGCAATATTACCCATGTTTCAAGAAATGTGTGTACATTTCTAGGATTAAGGGACACAAGTCTTTTTTATATTCCTGAAAGAATATGATGCCCTATAGCATTTAGTATTATTAAATATCCACGTGCTGTGGGAGGTCCTTCCGCTCCTTCAGCCAATAGCCTTTAAGATACCAGCCGACTTGGGCGTAGTCTCTTATGCTTTAAAAAGCAGTGGTAGACCTGCTTTCTCTCTCTCTCTCTCTCTCTCTCTCTCTCTCTCTCTCTCTCTCTTGCTTCCAGATCTGCTTCCAGCTACTAGACTCTGTTCCTGATGGCCCAAAGGGCTGTTGTCTAGGACAGTAATCTGTAAGTTTTCCCTTTAAATAAATAACCCTTTTATTAATCATATTCCAAAATGGTGTGGGATTGTTGTATGACTTACGTCTACATCCACATATCCATAAAGTTCATTTGGTTTTTAACATGGAATAATTATGATTCTAGTACTGGCAAAAAATTGAATGCCATTATAACATATATGAATAATACATATTTAAAGTGATATATATCACATTACTTTTATACAAGTATCTATCCTTGAAAAACTTACAATTCTCTTCATTCAAAATATGCATATATAATTATTTATTAAATATTAAGTCTCCAATAGATGAAAGAATTACAGTTATCATATTTATATCTATTTTCTTTTATCATAACTAAGAAAAACTATAACAATAACTATTCTTCAACTCCATCAAAGACTCCAGAAGGATATAATATTACCTAAGTAGACAAGAAATAAGCGAACTTCCAAACTCTAGAAATGACAGAGACATCTCGCTGCCTGGAATGTCACCCAAAGTTCCTATGTATTGTTGGGGCATCCATCTTCAGCCTACAGGCCTATAGCATCCGGCAGACATTTCCATGAAGTAGGAAAATTCAAAGACAGTTCAGTCACTTTTTTTTTGTATCCTGAAGAATGTCTTACAGACTCTTTTATGAAGCAGGAACCCTGAAGGATCATCTCACCTTTAGGTAAGTTCAGCATTCCTCTTTCTGCAGGTTCTTTGTGTCCATTTAAGCAGTCTAAGCAAGAGCAGTTTCTTGCCCAAATGGCTAACCAAATCCATAAGGAGCCTCTTTGATGCCCATCTTCCTCTTGAAGTAGCGTGGTGCTGCCAGGAGCAGACATGTCTCATTGTCATGAAAAGTCCTTAAGTTATTAAAATATTTAAAATGCCATATTTTGTAGTCTTTGAGAGATATGAAGAATGCCTCTCTAACTGAAATATATCTATGCATATCTAGAAAATCTAACTAACATGACTACAACCTTAACTAGTATAGATGATTATCCATTAACAACCTATATTTCCTAATTATACATTACATTTTCAATGAACTACACAATCCACAATACCTTAATCAAGATCAGATATACATATACATATAACAAAATTGAACTTATAAACAAACCAAGATTCACACCAATGTAACAATTATATCTATATCATCTCCCCCTTTAAATGTAAAAAAAAAAGCATTTATAGAAATATTTGGGAATATGTACATAGTTATTTCTCTCCAAACTTCTTCCTGCTGTATGGGGGCTCTGTTAATTAGGTCTTTCATGGTATAACCTGTGTGGTATGAACATCTCAATCATAAGTTCAGTGAAGCAATTTTCTGAAGGTGTTCACGGTGACCTTTAAGGAGTGCGTGATCTACCAGGTTGGTATAGGAGAAGTCCACATGTTCTCATCCTCTATGAAAGCAAAAGAAGAACCTCTCCGAAGCATCATATCCTTAGACCAATATTTGGAAGTCACAATACTTTCAAAACATAATGGCGCCCAACATGTGTAACTGCATCCCCAGAAAGCCTAAGAAACCTTGGGAAAGGATAGAGTAAAGCATGTTTTCTTGGTAGCAGCAATTTCTCGGGTTTACTCTGCTTGCTAGATGTAAGCAAGTGCTCTCATCTAAGAGAGGCTTCCTGACTCAGCTTTAGCTGCAAAACCCTGCAGCTCTTTAAGAGATCCTGCCAAGAAACACTTAAATGGTGTTGATAAAAAGCCGACTGCATGCTTTTT
>JAQHUG010000060.1:2470477-2481003 GCA_028555095.1 Dicrostonyx torquatus | reverse complement strand
TTCCTTTTGTTGTGATTTACCAGCTAGTACTTTCTGTAAGGCTGGGTTTGTGGCTAAGTAAGAATATTAAATTCTACTAAATGAACAAAGTGTTTGATTCATAAACAAGCACCATAAGAAAGCTTTCTATCAAGCAGAGTATTTTCCCTGAAAACACTTACAATGAGTGCAGTCAAAGAGCCACACATGCCCACTCAGAATGCAACTTTATGCTGTTTTGTTATTATTTGGATGTATGCCATAGGACTACATTGCAAGTAAAATAAAGTCTCCAAATATATTTGCACATGTGTACACATACATACACACACATACATACATTAGTATGTGGTACTGGGATTTGTGGAATATAATTAAATATTTGCATACCAAAGAATAATGTACTTTGCATATATCCTGCATGCTCATCTACTCTCCATCCTCATTGACATCTCACCCCACTCTTGTTGCCTTAGCTATCTTTTTGGTTTACTTTCATGTCATATATACATCCATGACTTTATGTTTCCCTAAATTTTATTATTAAAGTAAATAAAAGCATTTTCACTAAAATCAGGAATAAGTGTGCCCACTATCTCATTATGTTAGAATACATAAAGACTCTAATAGAAAATGCTTGGATTTGATAAGTGTTTTAATCAAAGTGGTAGAATACAAAATTAACATACAAACATCAGTACTTTGTGCAAAAACAACAAAAATGTTGAAAAAGAAATTAGATAAGCAATGCCATCCACAATTACCTCAAAAAGAAAAAGTACTTGGATTAAATTTAACAATATGGAAAATATTTGAAATAAAAATTTAAAAACACTAAAGAAAAAGTGAAGATGGAAATAACTCCCATTGTCAGGAATTGGAAGAATTAATATTGTAAATGTATTTATCATACCTGAGGCAAGCTATATAATTGATGGTATATCAATCAAAATCCTTATATTATTATTATAAAATTGAATACATGCAAATATATATATATATGTGTGTGTATATATATATATATATATATATTGTATTAGTCTGATTCTCTAAGGGAACAAAACTGAGAGAATGAATATAAATATATGATTTGTTAGGAGAGTGAGATGACAGCAGGACACAGATTACAATAATCAGAATATAGTATATATATCATGTTTGAAATTGCAAATAACAAATTCAATAAAAGTTATTAAGATGTAGAATATCCACAAGACAAGCACATTGATCAGTAAAATAGAATAGAGTATCCAGATACAAACCCACACATGTACAGCCACTTGATATCCAACTAAGATGCCGGAATTTGTATTCCAGAAAATAGCCTCTTCAACAAATGCTTTGGAGAAAACTGAATTATCAGCATAAAGAACAAAAAAAAACATTTGTATCTTTCACTTCACAAAATCAACTTCAATTTGATCAAATGCATTAATGTAAGACATGAAACTGAATTTGTTAAAGAATAAGCATAGGGAAACACTTCAAAATATCATCAGAAGAAATGAATTCCTAAATAAGACCCTCATCACTCAAGGAGTAATGTTAGCTATTAGTAATTCAAATCACACAAATTAAAAAAGGTTATACCCAACAATGAAAATACCTAACTGAATGATGAGACAAAAATTGCTATTTTATTATTCTCAGAAATAACATATCTCCCAAAAGCTATTATAAAAATATACCTCAAAATTATTAATTATGTTTCATATTATGTGAATATATATTAATAATTTCATATTACAACATCGCATTGTATCAAACATAAAGGGTTAACTAGAATAGGAGGACTAAATGGAAAGAGGGACAGGAAAGCAGGGTAAAAGAGAGAATATGATGAGTGATGAGGAATAACTAACACTACCTAAAATATGTTTATATTTGAAAGGATTTTAAATGGAGTTGCCATATACGTGTGTGTCTACATATATATAAAAAATTCTAGGTCAAATGACCTAACTGGACTCTATGAATGTGACTGCCAGCGGGGACTGACTGAGAGGCCAATGATGATGGCACTGGGACCTATCTCTTCTGCATGTATTGACTATTTGGGAACCTATTCTATATGAATGCACATCTTCTTAGACTGAGNGGTGGGATAGTGGGGGAGCGGGAGGGCCGGGAATAAGGGGAGTAAATGTAAATTTTGCTTTTAACAAAAATAAAAAAAAATTCTATAAAGACAAATACTCAAATATAATAATGACCATATCTAGGCAATAAGAATATGAATAGTTGTACTTTCACAACTTTTTATCTTAATTTTTTAGTTTTTCTACAGTGAATCGATAATTATTTTAATCTTTACTTTAAAATATGCATAAATCATATTTTTAAAAAATCATTTTTATGTTTTAAGAAAAAGATCTAACTTAAGGTAGATTTTTATCATGTTGGTCTATACCCAAAGGACTCTACATCGTACTACAGTGAGACTTGTTTACTTATACTCATTGTTATTCCATTATTAACAGCCAGAAAATAAAAACAGTTTACTAACAGATGAATATGATAAATACATGGTACATTTCTCTAGTAGAATGTTACTCAGCTGCTCAAAAAAATGAAAGTATAAAAATTTCAAGTAAATGGATAGAGCTAGGAATAATCATCCTGAATGAGGTAACCCAGATCCCCTCCCCAGATAAAAAGAGACAAACATTTCATGTTTGGTCTTATATGTGGAAATGAGATTTTAAGCTTTAAATATGTGTATTTTGATCTCAATAACCACAGAAGGTATGTAGCTAGTAAGTGAACATGGGAAAGGGAACTTCCAAGGAAATGGAAATAGAAAATGGCTTTGTAAAATCATAAAGGAGAAACTAGAATAGGAGGATTAAATGGCAAGGAGGACAGAAGAGGATGGTAAAATAGGGAATAGGATGAGGAACAACTCAAACTAAGGCCCTTTGAAAAGAACACAAACACTTAAGATATGTACACATTTGAAAGGATTTTAAATGGAGTTACCAGATAATGTCCAATTTAGACATCTTTGCAACTAACTAAAACCTCCAGTGCCAACAATGGGTTACATTTTGTTGAGTCATTAATCAGAAGGGTTCCAAGACACACCTACAAACATTATAGGCCATTGCCAAGACTATTTATTGCTTTCCACAAGCTGTAAACAAGGACATACTGTTGAAGAGGATACTGACTGATATCAGTTAATATGAAGATATCAAGCTGGTACTCAACCAGAGGCTTCAACCTTACTGGCAAGTGTTCATAGTGCTGAAGTTACTTTACATGTTATTGGAAAAGAAAAGTAATCATCACAGAGCTATAAACTGAAACTTACAACAGCATTTTTCCTACAAGATATATTGGTGCAATAGTGGCACAAATATTATGAAACTAGTAAATTGCTTCTTTCTTTGATTTTTTGAGACAAGGTTTCTTTGTAGGTTGGAGCCTGTCTTGGAACTAGCTCTTGTAGAACAGGCAGACCTCAAACTCATAAAGATGCCTTGCCTCTACCTCCTAACTGCTGGGATTAAAGGCGTACAACATTTTACTTCAAAGAGATGGAATCCATTCCTGACACTGCTAACATAGCCTAGAGCCTTAGAATAAACCTATTTCATTTTTCAACAAGAAAAAGTGCAAATATATTTCTGATTAGGAATGGGAATTTATGTCTATCCACTTGAGTGCTCTGTACTTGGAGTTTCGTTAGATTTTAACAGCTCTAGTACCTGTTACTACAGTTTTTCTTAGTTCATATGTGCATTTTCTCTGTTGTATCTTGAAAATACTTTTCATTTGAGTCATTACCTTCTGGGTCTTGAAATCTTTCAGCCTCTTCTGCATAGATCCTTGAGCCTTATGGAGAAGGGTTTAACAAAGACATATAATTTTGGGCTGAGTGTTCCAAAGTCTTTCACTCTTAGCACATCTAAACCACACTCCAGGGCAGACCTGAAATCAGAGTTAATTAGCCAATACTGAATATATGTCATGGTATCTGTGAATTTTCTTTTTTCTTTTTGGTATGAAGTGGGTGGATGTTTCTTTGGTTTGTTTTGATTTGGTTTAGCTTGGTTATTTTTACCATTGTTTGTTGTTTTATATTTTTCTGGAGAAGGGAAGAGATAGAAAGAGAGAATGGCAGAGACATACATACTGACAGACACACAGAGAGATGCACACATGAGAGAGAGGAACAGAGGAAGAGAGAGAGAGAGGAAGAAAAATATGAAGTTTTATGGGTAGAGAGATGGGGAAGGAGTTAAGGCCAAGGAAAGAAAATGATCAAATCATATTGAATGTATTTTTTTTAAATTTTTTATAGATTCTGATTATGGTTATCTAAACCCCAACTATTCCCAGCTCCTCACAAATTCCAAACCCACACAAATCAGCATGCTTTCTTGCTCTGCCACATGGATTTATATAGTACATAGCACTGGCAGCAGGCTGGCAGTCCTGATAAAAAGTACTACTACATATGATGGCCAATGTGGGGCTCAAATATCAAACACAGGGCCAGATAAAGCTAAGAAATATTCTGCACGAAGAACCAGATATGACTTACTAATCTCTAAGGTGGAGCAATGCATCCAGCATAAATATGTGTGGCTTTGCTTTCCACGGGTTTGAGTCAGCTACCAGTGCCATGCACTAAGCAAAACCACATGGCAGATGGACTGGCCCTTTAAGGTTTGGCTCACACAGTCAGAGAATGCTATAGACACACAGAAAGTGAGATCCAGACACAAAAATACTCTTAAAAGATACAATATGCTTAAAACAGTACTAAGGTACTAAAGAAAGAAAAGAAAATGGATATAGGCAGACATAAGAAAATAAATGCTTGCAAGATAATAAAATCTTTAGTAAAGTAATATGAAAATAAGCCATGTAAGTATGGGAAATATTCTATCATAGGGAATTTATACTTTATGTGGTACTTTGTTAATTTTGACAGTTTGAACAGAGATATTAATAAACATAGGACAGCAACTGATGAGAGACATTGAATTATGGAAGGGACTGCAGAATTAAACCAGCCTATAAACTTCAGGAATGTCTTGGCTTCAGAATGGATGTCAGGGAATATGTTGAACATATGGAGAGGTTATTTTCCATGGGAAACAAAAAGTTATAGATTTCTTCAAAATTAATAAAGATCAGATTTGATTGGGGGATTCCCCTTGAAAATTCTGGCTATAGACCTGAAGAAAAAAAAAACAACAAAAACCACAAGACAGATGATATAAATGCTGATCCCTCTACATGAGAACAGCTCTAAGACTGGATGAATCATGATAAGTTTTCATGGCTACAGAGTCCTCCTGACAGTTTGTCACATAATTCAAATAGATTTATAAAGCTGACAGATGCCTTTCCTGGGTTGTTTAGGGGATCCATGGCGACCCTTTGATCAACAACATGATTGAGTGTAACACATTCGCAGAACTAAAGTTTCATTTGACAACTAGAGTAGAACTGTTTAGGTAGGACTTTATCTCTCCTACAATGTGGCAATTCTTTTTAGAACATAGTCACATATGTATATATTTTTCAAGATTTCTACTACATCCAGTTTCCATATGACACCATGATCCTTCATTTTAGTTGTCTCTTCCTATAATCTCTCCTTCATCTCCCTCTTCCATGTCCCCCCATGTGTGATCATCCCTTTAAAGTAAACACATCCATCTGAAATGTCTATTCTATTTTTCCTTCCTAGGGAGATCCAATCTAGTCCTTTAATCTATAATTAACCTCTCTGGTTATATGGATTGTGGAATGCTTATTGAAGACTTAACAGCTAACATCCACATACAAGTGAAGATATAGTGTATCTTTCCTATGCGTTCTAAATTACTTTTCAGATATTTGTATTCTAGCTTCATCAATTTACCCGAAATTTGCATATTTTTTATTTCTCTCCTTCTTTTGGTTTTTTGAGACAGGGTTTCTCTGTAGCTTTGGAGCCTGTCCTGGAACAAGCTCTTGTAGACCAAGCTGGGCTCAAATTCACAGAGATCTTTCTGCCTCTGCCTCCTGAGTGTTGGGATTAAAGGCATGTGCTACCACCACCTGGCCATATTTTTTTTTATTTTTAACAACAAAGTAATATTTCAATACGAAAATTATTATATTTTCTTTGTCCCTACATCTGTTAATGAATATATAGACTTTTGCCAATTTCTGGATTAAGAATAGGTTATTAATGAACATGGCAGAGCAAGTGTCTCTTCAGTAGAATGTAGAGTGTTTTGGGTATATGCTCAAAAAAGGTATATCTGTATCTGACATAAATTTATTGCCAGTTTCTTGAGGAACTGCCACACTCATTTCCACTGAGATTGTGCAAGTTTACACTTACACCAGCAATGAATGAATATTCCCTTTCCTCCATGTCCTCACCAGTGTGAGCTCTCATTTGTTTTATTGTGCTTGGAAATTCTAACCAGTGTAAAATGAAGGCTAATTAAAATAGAAGCTTTCTAAAATGAGCATAAGGTAACTTTGTGAGTAATTCTCTTCTTTGGGGATTCTTTATGTGGTTCAGGTATCAGGTAAATATGGTTTTATAAAAAGAATAATGAAATGTTCCTTGTATTTCTATTTTATTAAATAATTTGAGGAATTTTGGTGTCAATTCATCTTTGATCATCTGGTAGAATTCTATGCTAAATCCATCTAGTCCTAGGCTTTTTATCTTGGAACTTTTAATTATTGTTTCTGTTTTATTCTGAGGTACAGATCTTTTTAAATGCATTAACTGATCTTGGTTTAATTGAATAGGTGCTATATGATAAGAAAATTGTTTAATTCATGTATGCTGTTATTTCATTTCATTTGATTCAAGAAAGTTTTAAAATCCTTTCATAATTTCTGTCTTGACCCAGCTTTCATTCAGTTGTAACTTTTTTGCATTCCATGAGATTATATATTTTCTGTAGTTTTGTTGTTATTTTTATCCAGCTTTAATCCATGAATATTAAGATGCAGGGAGCTATACAAATTTTCTACTATTTATTGAGACTTGCTTTGTGTAAAAGTATTTGGTCAATTTTGGAGAAAGTTTCATGATGTGTTGCGAAGAAGGTATATGCTTATCTATTGGGATAAATTATTCTCCAAATATCTGTTAGGGCTTTTTAGTTTTTAATGTCATTTAGCTCCAGAACTGCTTTGTTTACTTTTTCTCTGTATGACTTGTCCTTGGCAAAATAGGGCATTAAAGTCACTATTACTGTGCGAGGGTCAAAATGTGATTTTATGAACATGGATGCCTTTGTGTTTAGTGCATAGATGTTTAGAATTGCAATATCCTCTTGGTGGATTTTCCTTTGATGACTATGTCATGTCCTTCCTTATCTCTTCTGATTAAATTTGATCTAAGTATATTTTGTTAGATATTAAAAAGGATACACTTTCTTACTTTTTGGGTCTATTTGCTTATTACATTTTTTATCCTTTTGCCTTGAGATGATGTCTACTTTTGATGTTAAGGTGTATTTTTTTGATACAGCTAGAGGATGGATCCCATTTTCATATCTAATCTGTTAGTGTGCATCTATTTATTGAAAGGTTGAGGCCATTGATCAAGAGAGTTATCAATGGGAAGTGATTATTATTTCCTGTTTATTGTTATTATGGTGTGGGCTCTCTTTCCTTCTCTTTTTCTCTGCTGTATAAGATTATCCATTTTGTTTTCTTGGAGTGATTAACCTCTATAAGTTGATGATATCCTTGTAGCTCGTTCTGAAGAGCTAGATTTGTAGGTATGTGTAAACAAAGATGGCTCGTTCATTTACCAGCTGCCCAGACCCAAATAATCACACAGAATCTATATTAATTATAATACTGCTTGGACAATAGCTTACATGTATTTCTAGTTAGCTTTTATACCTTAAATTAACACATTTCTACTAATCTATATATCACCACAAGGCTGTGGTCTACCAATAAGGTTCTAGCATCTATCTCCTTCAGAAATTACATGATGTCTCCTTGACTCAGCCTACTGTCTCTATATTTCTTTTCCAGTGTGCTTATGTTCTGCCCTGCCATATAGCAAAGCAATATTTTTTATTAACCAATGGTAATAAAACATATTCACAACATACAAAGGGGAATCCCATATCATCTCTTCTTTTCTGTCGAAATAAAAAGGAAGGTTTTAGTTTTAACATAGTAAAATTACATATAGCAAAGCAGGTATCAAGCAAAAATGACATTTCATTATTTATATCTACTTTATCTTTTATAATAACTAAGGAAAACTATAATTATAACTATCTCATCTTCAACTCCATCAAAGACCCCAGAAAGATATAATATTACCTAAGTAACAGAAAGTACATTGTAAGCACCTTCCAAATTTCTAGAAATGACAGAGATATCTTGCTGCCAGGACAGTCACCCAAAGTTCTTTTGTAGTATTGGTGCATCCATCTTCAACCTATAGGCCCATAATATCTGACAGAATTTTCCATGAAGCAAGAAATTTGAAAGACTGTTTAGCCTATATAGGTAGTTTATAAGTCACTTTTATCTCTGTCCTGCAGAACGTCTGGTCATTCCTCTGTGAAACATGAACATGGTGGATCATTCTATCTTTTGAAAAGTTCAACAGTCACTTTTCTTTGAGTCCTGAATGCCCAATTCATACAGCATATCATCCAGAAGTCCAGGAAAGAGCAGTTTCTTGCCTGGTGTAGGAGGGTCCTTCTGTATTTCTTTGCTTTCATTGGTTAATAAAGAAACTGCCTTGGCCTTTTTGATAGGGCAATATCTTAGATAGGCAGGGAGGACAGAACAGAAGCTGTGGAGAAGGGAAGACACCAGTCACCATGTTTTGGTAGCCCAAGATGGACTTTGGTTAGAATCTTTCCAGTAAGCCATGACCATGTGGTGATACACAGATTACTAGATAATGGGCTAAACTAATATGTCTAAGAGGTTAAAACTAATGGGCCAGGCAGTAATTTAATTAATACAGTTACATGTCGTTATTTCAAAAGTAAGCTAGCCCAGCGGCTGGGAGCTGGGCAGGATGGAACAAAAGGGCCTGTGTTCCCCTCAGGTGCTGGGAACACAGCCCACACCTCTTACACTTGCCCAAATGCCTAGCCTTGACACATCAAAGGCAAATTTCATAATGAGTTTCTTCAATGCCCATCAACCTCTCTGAATTGGTGCTGCCAGAAACAGACATGTCTCATTGTCAAAAAATGTTTAAATTCTTAAAACATTTTAATGCCATATTCTGTAGTTCATTGAAAGGTCTGAAGACTATCTATATGAAATATATCTCTGTACATCTAGAAAACCTAACATGACTACAAGTTTGACTGTTATAGATGGTTATGCATTAATCCATAATTTTAAATTGTACATTATACTTTTAAATGAGCTTCACAAATATAGTACCTTAAATAAGAATAGAAATGTGTATACACTGTAAAAAAATTGACCTTAAATTTATATCAATAGACCAAGATCCATGTCAATGCAAAGTATATATATAAAATACCCTCCTTTAGATGAAAGTAAACATTTATAAACAGTCATTTTGGGAATATGGGATTGTTTACTCCAAACTGCTTCCTGCTGTTTGTTTGGTGAAGTTATTTTAGGGTTGATGGATACCTTTCAGGAGGTCTTGTTCCACCAAAACATTTTAGCCTGGAAGAAATCCACAGGTTCTCATTTTCTGTGGAAATAAAATCAGAACCTCTTTTCCAAAGTAACATATCCTTAGACTCAATATTTAACATCAAGGTACTTTTATGTTGGTTTATCTTAAAAGCCTGTACAGCAAAATGTCTCTATTTAATTAGCTCAATCATAATAAAAAAATTTAAAAACACAATATATATATATATATATATATATGTATATCCAGACTCTTTGTGTATATTTCATCTTTATGTGCTTTAATTTTTGCTCGGTTACTTTTTCTTTTATATTACTTTTACTGTCTCTTTAAAAACTATGCTTTATTTTTTAAAACTCTTTCTATAATCACCAATACCAATTTTCTTTTTTTCAGCCTATGGACATTTTTTAATACTCTGTGACCTGTTCAGAGGTTTATTTTCATCTAAATCTGCCATTATTGCATGTTTGTAATCATTTTCTGACCAGGAACACCATTTTTTAAATGGTTAGTAGTCATGGCTAGACCCAACACTACAGCCTTATCTTTTGGCTCCCCCTTGTCCAACATGGTAGAGGTATTTTCAGCTCTGTGAGCCATGCTTAGTACCCCAGCTCAAGGGATACAGTGTATTATATGTCATCACTAAGCAATTTGTAACAAGCTTCTCACATTCCCCATTTAAGTGCTCCATAGCAGTACCTCCCAAAAGAGCCAGAGCCCGTCATACTGCCAGCATGAACCAAGAAGCCTTTTCTTAAAGAAGCTGTTCAGCGTATAGCTTACAAGCCTGCAGATGGCAAATAGCAAGGTGAACCCAAAGAAAAACTTATATACTTTTTCCTGGAAGTCAGAAGCAAACAAGATCGTCGGACATAAGTTGGAAGCAAGGGTGTGGGAATGAGGGTGGGTG
>JAQHUG010000060.1:2456851-2467516 GCA_028555095.1 Dicrostonyx torquatus | reverse complement strand
AAATATTTCTGAATATAAAAAAAAAAAAAAAAAAAAAAAAAAGAAGCTGTTCAGTTTTAGCTGCTAACACTGTCAGGAAGTTTTCTCTTAAAGGATTTGTGCCTCTGCTCACCAACAGCATATATAGCCTATCTGGAAAAAAAAAGTGCAGCTACCAAGAAGCTGTGCTTTTTGGGGGGGTCTAGAAGCCCTCTATTTAAAATCTGTCTTAGGTTTTCCGTAGATCCATGGTGGGTGCCATTTCGTAAACAGAGACTGCTCATTTGTTTCCCAGCCACCCAGACACAAATAATCACACAGAAACTATATTAATTATAACAATTTGACTAATAGCTTAAGGGTATTCTGCTGTAGGATGTCTTACAGGTAGTGGTTACCCACCCACTGGGGCATGACCTCTTGTACTATATAAGCCCATGAAGAGAATGCATCTGCTTTCTTTTCTGGCCACTCTGTTCTGGTTGTGCATTTTGGTTTCTAATCTTGGTTAAAGCAGAGGATTCGGATTTGTGAGTCTACCCCTAAGTAAATAACCATCTATTTCTCAATTCTGGGCTAGTGTGGGATTTCTTTTAAGTGTCTTTCTTCATTTGGTGACCATGTGGATTCAGATTCCAAGCCTACCAGGTGGACAGCCTAACTGACTGGCGGGTCCAGGGCCCAAACATTCTCCCAACACTGCCCACTTGGCTTGTTTTTACCTAAGCATTTTTTGACACCCCACCACAACAGAGTTTACTGTGTGTGGCAACTTGGAAATTTCCCAAGTGCACACAGACTCCTACATTCCCTGGGGAGGATCTTTGTCATGTGGTGACTTGTGCAGCTTCCCCTTTCTGCTCCCTGCCTGTGAGTTCTGAGTTTCTTGCTCCATGTATAAAATTGACTTAATTGCTTTTAATTTGTCAATCAAAGCACATTTCACAGTATTTAACCAGGACAAAGGCAGAAAACTAAGTGCCTCAAAAACTAAAGGATTCCAAGAACATTGCTGCTGCTACCACAGGTTGCATTGCTTCTAGTTGCAACTCTACAACCACAACTTCTGCTGGACGACAGAGATTGCAGTTTACAGGATCACATAACAGGTAATTAATAAATCAATATGCCAGACTTCATTAATATTGGAACTTTTAGTAACTTTTTTGCTAATAGTATGGATTGTATTATGCGAGGCATATATGGGTATGTGAAACTTCTTCATATTTTATCAATAAAAAATAATATGTCACTTTTAGCAATGATACAATCTTTACAGACTAATAATGAACAGCTAGTTGACAGGATTAACACCATCAAAAATCTAATTGATATCAAGGGTACTAAGAAGTCATATGAAAGAATTCATGCTGTTGAATTTGACAGTCAAAACTTGTTAAAAAGTTAAGATAAGTAGGCAGAAAGACTGTCTCTCCAGGAGGGCAATCTGTACACTATTCAAGTAATGTCCAAGGATGAGATGTTATCTTTAAAGGGGAAATTTTAGACCTTGGAATCACATGTTAAGAATGGGGACCAGAGGCTAGGTGCCTCAATAAAATCACTAGAAATATATACAAGCCATGAGATTCAAGCTTTACAAAAGATAATAATAAAAATTTTTGAAATAATTAAGGAAATTATTGGAGATGATGAACAGGGAAAGAAAGCCCAAGGATAGGATTCGATATCGCCAGTAGCTGTCAGAGATGACTTACCCAAGGTTTTAATTTCCTACCCTGTAATCTACTCTGACAAAGCAGAAAGTTCTAAAGGCCCAAAAGGATCCAAAGAAGGTAGATTGATACCTATAGGAATGAATGATCTAAAAGAAATTAAGCAAGCTGTTGTAACTTATGGCTTGCATTCCGCATTTGTTAAGGAGATGATAAAAACTTGGGTTTCTAGCATCAAAGCAACACCACATGATTGTTTCTTTACTATACCTTTGCAAAAAAAGAATAGAGAAAAATTTGTATTCACAGTGCCTACTTATAATAATTCTCAGCCTACTAGGTGAAGTAAATGGACTATTCTTCCACAGGGAATACTCAATAACCTCACTTAGTGTCATATTTTGTAAGCCAACCATTGAAAACAATATGTAAGCAATTTCCTAAATCTATAATTTGTCATTACATGGATGGTGTAGGAGGCTCGTTATATATTTCTGTGCTTTCATTGGTTGAATAAATAAACTGCCTTGGCTTTTTGATAGGGCAGCCCTTAAGTGGGCGGAGTAGACAGAAAAGAGTTCTGGGACGAAAGGAAGCGTGGGAGTCGCCATGATGCTCCTACCCAAGACGGACGTAGATTAGACTCATGCTGGCAAGCCATGACATGTGGTGATACACAGATTTCTAAATATGAGTTAAAGCAAGATGTGAGAGTTAACCAAGAAAAGGTTAGCGATAATGGGCCAGGCAGTATTTAAATTAATATAATTTTCATGTGGTTATTTCAAATGTAAGCTAGCCAGGTGGCTGGGAGCCCTGTAGGACGGAACAAAAGGGCCTGCACTCCTCTTAGGTGCTGGAAACACAACTAGCACCTCTTACTACAGTTTGGCACCAACATGGCCAGCTAAATCCATATATAAACCTGAGAGGGCTTAAAAAGAACAGAGTTCCACACAGCTTTATGCTGTTTCTGGATGGCATGCCACAGAGAGATTTCCTGATTCAGCAAAAGCAGCAGAAACAAAGCTGCACACTTTGAAATGAGGCTTCCTGGGCCCTGCCACCAGTGCGAAATCTGGCTATGGAGCATTCATGGGCTCTGATGTTTGTGTGCCCACTCGTGGTTGGGAGTAAAGTAGCTGAGACCATGACTGGGGCTCAGCTCTTTCTGCCTGGGTAGGCAGTGGCATCAGGTCTACTAGAAAGTGTCGGTTTTGAAATACCAGTTTATGGTCTGTGTCGTCATTATGACCTCTGGCTCCTGCAGGAGACAGAGCCTTTGAATGGGGTTTTCTGACTAAAATGTTACAGCTTGCTTACTTGATGACAATGTGGACTCGCTATGTGCCCAGAACTGCACAGCTCAGGGGTAAAATGGCTCTGAGGCAAGAGCAGCTTGGCTGGGCTCTGCCATGCTGAAAAATACTGATCTCAGGCAGGAACCACCACAATTACCATAATAACAGCACAGTTAAGGTTTAGACTGGGCAGTAAACAGGCAGTACCGTATTTCTCCTACATGATGCAACTTGAGTTTTTAAGAACTGCTCCTGTATATTAAAGTAATACAGATTCACAAAAGGACAGATTCAGACATAAAAGACCTCTAAATGTGTCATACTATTAGATAAATTATGTAGGCTTGGGAGAGTAAAAGAAAAATATAGAGTAATAAAATAAAATTAATGCCTTAAAAAAGGGTAAAGTCCTTAAAGAGACAGACTAAAGATAGTTATAGATTAATAAGTAATTAAATAAATAAGCCATGTAAGCATGGAAAATTCACAGAATGTCTGGATTATATATTTTATTGTGTTTTCTTTAAATTTTTGCCTGTGAAGGAGGTAAGTACAGAGAGAGATCTCATTGTATGGGCTGCCAAGATAAACCACCATATATGTTTTATTTTATGACTTCCAAATATGGGTCTAAGGATATGATGCTTTGGAGAGGTTCTTCTTTTGTTTTCATAGAGGATGAGAACCTGTGGACTTCTCTTATACCAATCTGGTGTGATAGATCACTCCCTCCTGAAAGGTCATTGTGAACACCTTCAGAAAATTTCTTCACTCAACTCCCAACAGAAATGTACCTGCCACACAGGTTATACCATGAAAGACCTAAATAACAGTGCCTCCATACAGCAGGAAGAAGTTTGGAGAGAAATAACTATGTCCATATTCCCAAATATTGTTTATAATTTTTTTTAACATTTAAAGGGAGATATAATATGGATATCAATAATTTACATTGATACAAATATTGATTTATTGATACAAGTTTAAGGTCAATCTTGTTATATGTATATTTCTGATCTTGATTAAGGTATTGTAATTGTGTAGCTCATTTAAAAAATGTAATGTATGATTAGGAAGTATAGGTTGTTAATGGATAATTATCTATAATAATCAAGTTTGTAGTCAAGTTAGTTAGATTTTCTAAATATGCATAGATATATTTTACATAACCATTCTTCATATCTTTCAAAGACAAGAGAATAAGGCATTTAATTTTTTAAGAACTTAGGGTTTTAATGACAATGAGACATGTCTGCTCCTGGCAGCACCAAGCTACTTCAAGAGGAAGATGGGCATCAAAGAGGCTTCTTATGGAGTTTGCTAGCCATTTGGGCAAGAAACTGCTCTTCCCTGGACTGCTTAATTGGACACAAAGAACCCACAGAAAGATGACTGCTGAACTTGCCTAAAGGTGAGATGATCCTTCGGGGTTCCTGCTTCATAAAAGAGTATGCAAGACATTTTGCAGGATACAAAATAAAGTGACTGAACTGTCTTTGAATTTTCCAGCTTCATGGAAATGTCTGCTGGATGTTATGGGCCTGTAGGCTGAAGATGGATGTCCCAATGGTACAGAGGAACTTTGGGTGACTGTACAGGCAGCGAGATGTCTCTGTCATTTTTAGAGTTTTGAAGTTGCTTACTTCTTGTTTACATAGGTAAAATTATATTCTTCTGGAGTCTTTGATAAAGTTGAAGAATGGATAGTTATAATTTTCCTTTGTTATGATTAAAGATAAAGTCGATATAAATATAGTAACTGTAATTCTTGCTTGAAAACTGTTTTGTTATATGTAATTTTACTGTGTTAAAATGAAAGCCTTTCTTTTTTGTTTAAACAGAAAAAGTGGAAATGGTATAGGAGTGTCCTTCTGTATTTCTGTGCTTTCATTGGTTGAATAAAGAAACTGCCTTGGCTTTTTGATAGGGCAGCCCTTAGGTGGGCAGAGTACACAGAACAGCGTTCTGGGAAGAAAGGAAGTGTGGGAGAAGCCATGATGCTCCTACCCGAGATGGACATAGGTGAGACTCATGCCGGTAAGCCATGACACGTGGTGATACACAGATTTCTAGATATGGGTCAAACTAATATGCAAGAGTTAGCCAAGAAAAGGCTAGACATAATGGGCCACGCATTATTTAAATTAATATAATTTTCGTGTGTCTATTTTGAATGTAAGCTAGCCCAGTGGCGGGGAGCCAGGCAGGATGGAACAAAAGGGCCCAAGTTCCTCTCAGCTCCTCTCATAGCCCACTCCTCCTCTTACAACACATGGATGACATTTTGCTATATGATTTGAACATGGATACATTAGAAAGAATGTTTGAAGAAGTAAAGAAAGTTTTGCCAAAATGGGGATTACAAATTCATCTTGGAAAAATACAGAGAGGAGATTCTGTCAATTACCTAGGTTATAAAATATGTTTGCAGAAAATTAGGACACAAAAGGCACAAATTAGAAGAGACTAGTTGAGGACTCTTAATGACTTTCAAAGATTGTTATGAGACATTTCCAGTCTACAATTGGCTGTTGGGATAACAGCTGATCTAATAATTCATTTAAATAAAACCTTAGATGGTGATAAATGCATGAATAGCCCCAGAGAATTAACAGCTGAAGCAGAAAAGGAATTGACAATTGTTGAGAAAAAATTACAGGAGGAACATATGAAGAGGTTGAATCCAAATCTTAATTACATTCTAGTCATATTGCCTTCCAGGATTTCTCCTACAGGAATTTTAATGAAGAGAGATGATATTATATTAGAGTTGATCTTTTTTACCACATAAACCAAGTAAAAAATTAAAAACGTATGGGGAAAAGGTCTCTGAATTAATTATAAAAGATAAATTGAGACTTCATCAATTAGCAGGTATAGACCCAGCAGAGATTATAGTGCCTTTCACTATTGATGAAATAAAAATATTGTGGTGATACAGTCAACCATGGCAACGAGCTTGTGATAATTTTTTGGGAGAAATTAGTAGCAACTCTCCCAAAAAGTGATAGACTTAAGCTCATAAAGAGATTTTCTTGGGTTCTCCCCAGAATTGTACATGATGCTCCAATGACTGGAGCCTGTACATTTTATACTGATGCAAACAAATCAGGGAAGGCAGGATAATAAATCAGAAGAATTAAGTAAGGTGGAACAAAGCCCTTATAATTCTGTCCAGAAGGCAGAATTATATGCTATTCTCATGGTGCTGAAGGATTTTAAAGAAATTCTTAATATAGTTACTGATTCACAATATTCAGAAAGAGTTATCTTACATATTGAAACTGCTGGATTTATACCAGATGAGACAGAATTGACATCATTATTTATCCAGGTGCGAGACATAATCAGGAATAGGCTTTGTCCTATATACATAACACACATCAGATTCCATACAAAACTGCCAGATCCTCTAGCACAAAGTAATGCAGAAATTGATCAATTATTGATTGGAAGCATGTTGCAGACCTCAGAATTTCATTAAAAATATCATGTCAATAGTAAAGGTTTAAAGAAGAGATTTCTATTACATGTCAACAAGCTAAAGAGATTATAAAGAGATGTCCTACTTGCTCTTTCTATAACCAAACACTGAAACCTTCAGGGACTAACCCAAAGGGTAAACAAAGGAATGAAATATGGCAGATGGATGTGTTCCACTTTGCAGAATTTGAAAAATTAAGATATGTAAACCACACCATTGACACTTATTCAGGTTTTTAGTGGGTAACTGCTTTAAGATCACAAAAGGCTGATTCAGTAATTACACATTTATTAGAAGTTATGACCATCATGGGTATACCTGCACAAATAAAGACTGCTAATGGCTCAGCATATGTCTCTAAGAAAATGAAACAATTTTTTTGCTCATTATCATATTAACCATATTACAGGTATACCACAAAATCCTACAGGTCAGGCACTCATAGAAAGGTAAAATCGAACTATAAAGGATATGTTAAACAAACAGAAAGGGGAGGAAAATACCCCCAGAAATAGATTACATAATGTTTTAGTATCCTTTAATTTTCTTAACACTAATGAGAAAGGGACAACAGCAGCAGAGAGACACTGGATAATAGAAACGTCTTCTAAATTAAATCAGCCAGTTCATTTCAAGGATGTATTGACCTCACAATGGAAGTCAGGAGATGTGCTACATTGGGTAAGGGGTTTTGCTCTTGTTTCCACAGGAAAAGAAAAACTATAGATGCAATCAAAATTATAAAGGTTTAGTTTGGAAGAGAGAAACCTCTTAAAAATGAGAAATGGCAGCTCATCCATAATAGTGACAGTCATACAGGTGTTAAGGAAACCTCATAAGGGTTGGGGCAGGGTTATGTTCTTGTCTTCACAGCAAAATACACATCTTCAAAAATTCAAGAGACTCTGTATGTTTGGATGTTGACAGAAGGGAAAATAACTATCCAATAAGGATCATCAAGAAAAAGAAATATAACTTGTAAGGACAGGTGATCAAAACATATACATATAAATATATAAGTATATGTATATGTATTTATGAGTATAAGCTGGTTTTAGAGGTGAACAATGGCTCTGTCCTTCTATACTTCCAAGCATGTTGTTCAAAGAAATATTCAAAGTTTCTTTCTCATGTCAAGAGCCATCTGGTATGGGAGAAAGAAAAAAGAATTTAGAAAAATATTTTACTTTTGTTCATACATATTTTTGCCTCTATCATACCTTTCATTGAATGTATATGTCTGCATATGTCTATATAAATCATGTTTAAGTTCTCTACAATGAACTATGAATTTTCTCACAGTAATCTTTGAAGATTCCAGGAAGAATATGGGGCCCCACAATAAAAACTCCACCTGGATGATATGATGTCATGCTGATAGCACACTACTGTAAGACCTGTTTTGGGTAACAACTGCTCAAGATGGTTCCACTTGGTTATCTGAAATGGAACATGTTTTTTAAAAACATTCTGTCCAGAACTCCAAATAGGAGCCTCAGAAAAACCCTTCCCAATACTCAGAGACTATTTGCAATTATACCAGATAGTAATCTTGAAACTTAAACATCATTTTACTTTTACAGAATCCCACAGAAAAAACATTGCCCCCGTAACAGCTGGAAGTAATTCTAGAAGATAGAATCCTCTCTCCATGCAGTTTGTCCTCATTGTTAGAGACATCATTTAGGGTTTGATTATAAAATTGGTATAGGGTTGGGGATTGAGGGGGAATTTTGTAGGTTCAGGGATCTCTTTGAAAAAAATGAAAAATTAGATTGATAATAGATTAGTGTGAACTTACACATACTAATAATAATAGTGAGTAATAGATTGAATACTTGTGAGTTATTATTTATAGACAATTTATATTTATACAGATTCTTGTATATTAACACAAACTTAAGTTATATTTAATATTTCCTACTTTTGTCTACAATATTTGTATACCTAGGTAAAGTTATTTTGTCATATTATATGCATATATGCTTTTGCATCTGCTTAAAACTTTTTTGTATAATGACACAATTTTAAGATATATTTATTATATTGCAATGATAATATATTGCAATCAAGATACTTATACATTGTTTACATTTTGAGGTCATTGTCCTCATTTGTTGCACAGTTGCTCATTGTATAATATTTTAATATAAACTCAGTCTTTACGTTCAATAGATATTAAGAATTGTAGGTCAATAGTCAACTATGTTTGTCATACTTAGACAAATCGGATTCTTTAGATACATAGATTGTATTCTGCATAGATAGTTAATTTTCAACCACTTCAAAGAACGGTAGAAATTGGCATCTAAATAACTTAGGGTTCTGTTGAAGTGAGACATGATTGCTCTTGGCAGCACTGATCTATTCCCGAGAGAATGTTGAGCACTGAAGACACACCACTCAGAGTTTGTTCTCTTCTTGGCAGAATTGGCCTTTGGGCAAGGAACTGCTCATGCCTCAAACTGTCAAGGTACATGGTATCTGGAAATGGATAAGCAGGACACAAGAAAAAGACTGTCAAATCTTGCCAAGACAGGGTAAGACAGTTTTGAAAAATTTCCTACCTCTGAAAATGGTCTGTCAGTTACTCTAGGCCTTAACCAAAGTTGGTTGCTTTGACATTGCAAAATGAGACTTTGGGTGATTGCCCAGGTAACCAGTTGTCTCTGTTATTTGTTGCACATTTTGGAAGTTGCTTGATTGCATTCCCTGCTTACTCAAGTAATATTTTTTCCCTTCTCAGATCATCAATGGGGTTGAAGACTAGATAGTTGTAGTTACTTTACTTTCATGACTTGGCCAAGTTATTTATTAAACAAGATTTAAACTCATTATAACAGGATAATTATTGAATATATTTGTTCTTATTGTGTATAATTTTGTATTAGTCTTAGAATTGTCTTATTTAAACAAAAGGGGGAGGTCCTGTAGGAAGTCTTACAGCCAGGAGCATTTAAGTTACATAATATTTATGCCAATGTGAAGCATGTCTGGCCTCTATTTTCCGGCTGTAGGATTCAGATGCTGTTCTCCATTCCCGCAGAGGATATTGATTTGTGAGACTACCCCTAAATAAATAACCCTCTACTATTCTCAATTCTGAGCTAGTGTGGGATTTCTTTTAAATGTCTTTCATGTATCTAAACAGGGACTTCCCAACAGATAGAAACATAAATGTTTAAGAAATATTTTAAGGGTGCTGAGGTCAGAGATACAGATGGGTGAGTGTGTGTGAACTCTGCTGGAAGGTCCCTGGAAGGCAGTGCGGGCATCACCACTGCTGCAGGGGCTTCTTTGTTCCACACGACCCTGCCCTCCCCTTACAAGTTCACCCTTTCCTCTGTGGGGTCCTTGGGCCACCAGAACTCCCTGTTCCTGTGCTGAGGTCAAAGATCGAGAGGGGTGAGTGTGTGTGAGCCCTGCCGGAAGGTCCCCGGAAGGCAGTGTGGGCATCACCAGCCCTTGCTGAAGGGGCCTCTTTGTTCCACACGACCCTGCCCTCCCACCACAAGTTTGACTTTTCCTCTGCAGGGTGCTTGGGCCACCAGGAGTCCCTGTTCCTGTGCTGAAGTCAAAGATCCAGAGGGGGTCCTTGGCCCACCAGGAGTCCCTGCTCCTGCGCTGAGGTCAGAGATCCAGAGGGGGGTCTTTGGCCCAACAGGAGTCCTTGTTGCTGCACTGATGTCAGTTATCCTTAGATCCAATAGCACAACCGGCTCCAGTACCCTGGGGCCCTAAGAAAGGACAGGCCAAGAAAATTCTCCAAGTACATTGTCACTCACAGCAAAGATTAGATCAAGATGCCAAGGCTCTCCTGGCTGTATTTGAAGGAAGAGATGGGCAGGTACCAATGCAAGAATTCCTCCAACAACATGAAAAGCATCATGACAACACCAAAATCCAGTGATCATGCAACAAGAAGACATGAACACCCTATTCCAGAAGAAGTAGAAGAAATCGACATTAAATGTGACATTATGAAAATAATAGAGGCCCTTAAACAGGATGTGAGAAACTCATTTGAATAAATGGAAGAGAAGACAAACAAAAAGTTAGAGAAAATGAATAAATCTCTCAAAGATACCCAAGAAAACCAAGAAAAAGCAATCAAACAGGTAATAGAAACAGTTCAAGACTTGAATCTCATATGCTAAAGATACTATAGAGGAAATAAACTCATTAATTAAAGAAAACAACAAATCCAACAAATTCTTAACACAAA
>JAQHUG010000060.1:2427443-2438514 GCA_028555095.1 Dicrostonyx torquatus | reverse complement strand
CAGATGGATGCAGGTTAGACCTTTCCGGTACGTCACCACATGGTCACTTACAAACTTTTATAATGGGTTAGTTTATGAGGTGAGGGCCAGCCGGGAAAAGGCTAGTGATAATAAGCCAGGCAGAGTTTAAATGAATACCATCCTCAGGTGGTTATTTCGGGTGCAAGCAACCAGCGGCGGCTGGGAAACATACAACCCGCACAACTCTCCCCCTAATTACAACACAAAGATATGGTTTTTTTTTGCCTTTGAGAGCCATTCTCTTTGCCCTAGATCCAGGGTCTGGTCACAGCTGGTATGTGTTGCCATTAAACAAGTTGTAACACACTGCTTCCAAATCTCATTTAAATGTTCCATATCCAGACCTTTTGAAAGAGTCAGAGTTCATGCTGGTGAACCAGGAAGCTGCTGTTTTTTAAAGAAGCTGCACAGTTTTTACTGTACCTCCCTTGCAAACAGAGCTTATCTGAAAAAAATATGCTGTTACGAAGAAGCAGTCCTTGGCTCCTGTTTTTGTGCGTCTAGAAGCCTTTTTTAAAAACTTTCTTAGGCTTTACATGGAAATTCCTGCCCCATGATGGCATGCCAATCTGTTACTGGAGACTTCTTGTTTATTTCCAGCCACCCAGACCAGAAATCACCAGGCAGAACCTGTATTAATTAAATCACTGCTTGGCCTATTAGCTCTTATTTATTATTGGCTAGCTCTTAATTTAACCTATTTTTCTTAATTTGTGTTTCATCACATGGATGTGGTTTACTGGCATGTTTGTTCCTGGCGGCCACTACATGTCATTTCCTGATTCTGCCTTCTTTCTCCCAGCATTCAGTTTAGTTCTCCCCACCCACCTCTATTCTGCCCTGCCAGGATCAAGACAGATTCTTCATTAACCAATGGTATTCACAGCATACAGAAGGGAATCCCACACCACCCTTGATCTATCCATCCATCAATAAATCAAAAAAAACCGAAATTTATATGGCAATCAAAATGAATAAATAATACATGTCCCCATAGGGTAATTCAAAATCCAGTCAAGGAGAGTTTTGACAGAGAACAGCAGTATTTGGTGCCAATGTTATGACAGGTACTTAATACCAGAAACTGAGGTAAAAATATATATTTCCTCCCTAAGTTATTCAGATACAACCTCTTCATTCTGTTTTTCAGTTTAAAGCTTTTAATTTTGGTATTTTTTAACATTTCTATACTGTAGCAAAATACCTAATAAGGTCAATTTATTGGAGGAAAGATTTATTTTGTCTATAGATTCCAGATGATTCAATCTATGACTATTCAAGCTCATTTCTTTGATTCTGATATGAGTCCAAACTAACTACAAAAAGACTGAATATTTGAGCAAAACAGTTTCCTTTATGCCATCTTCAATGGTTTCTCACATTTCAACTTGGAAACTGTATGAGAAAGGAGTTGAGAACAAGATATGCATACCTGCAAGACAAACCCGCAGTTACTTATTTCTTCTAACCAGTTCTGTTGAAGTTAGTACTTTCAACAACAAATCACACTTCAATGATTGTCTCCACCAACAAAAGACCAACCTTGTAATAGCTTGAGCTTTTGAGTAAGATGCTTCATATTAAACAAAAACTCACTTACCCATGCATAGCTTTTCTTTTTGTACCAAGTTTATTCATTGGGTGAACCATCCTGTCTATGTGACTATAAGGTATAAATGTATGTACATATTCAAAACTGACAGTTAAACAAAGTTACTTAGTTGGTGAAACTAATCCAATATTAACATTCAGATTAACAGTTGACTGTTATTGTGTTCATAGATAAGCTTAACTTTAGGTGAAATTTTCTTTGATACCTTTGATACCTTCTTTCTGTCTTCACATTTAACCTCTGAGACTTTCAAAATACTCCCAGGGAAAAACTATTTCTCCAAGAGTTCCCATGTCTTCCTTACCCTGTATCTTTTTAAAATCAGATACTTTTTGTTGACTGTTGCAATAATATTTAGAGTTGCTATTTATTAATCCATTGGATATGATTAGGATGCTTGACATTTTTATATAATATGTCACTTAATTTTCATACTCTTGAAAAATTTTTATTTTTCCATCTTTTCAGATAAGGAAAATAAAATTCAATAAGATGAACCTGAATGATATTCCTCAGCATGTAAAAGGGACAATCTGAATCCAACTCACATTTATCTAATCTAAAATCGTCTTATACCTCAAAGATGTTGAGTTCATAGAGAAACATCTTGTCATTGCATACTTAAAGAGAACTTTTGTCTTCCCTTATTCTATTTTGTTTTGCCATGTTTGACTGTTGTCTCCTCATGGCTTGTTCTTTTCAGAAGAGGAAATGTAGGAGTAGTGAGTCTAAGGAACTGGGGGCATGTTGTGGGAAAGCTGGGAAGAATGGCAGAGGGAAAACTGTGCTCCACGTGTATTGAATGAGAGAAGAATCTATTTTCAATAAAAAAGTAAAAAATCAAAATGTTATTAAATATCTTGACATCTATTTTTCATAATGGATTATTTAAAAATGCAAACTGTTTATTTTATTTATTGGATTTCTATCACTAAAAATGAGTGAGTAGATGCTATTTTCAGGAACATGGGACTTTTTACAATTCTAAGATCACATTGAGTGGATGACTATTGTCCCTTTCTATATGTGTAAAGGGGTTCTTTCCTGATGTGAGATGCCCCTCTGTATGCTGTGAATATGTTTTACTATGATTATTTAATAATTAAGCATCTTTGGCCTATGGTGGGACAAAATATAGCTAGACAGGAAATCCAAACAGATACAGGGGTAAAGAATACTGCTGGAGAGATACCAGCAGTCACCAGAGAAATAACATGCCAGAGCATTACCAGTAAGCCACGAGCCACATGGCAGTACACAGAATAATAGAAATGGGTTAATTTCAATAGGTAGAGCTAGCCAGTAAGAAGTTTGAGCCATCAGCCAAACAATTTGCAATTAATATTAAGCCTTATAGTGTTTATTCAGGAACTGCTAGGTTAGAGAGAAACCTCCAGTTATACTGTACAGTTTTTTACCTGTCATATCTTTTCACTACAGCTTTCAGTTTCTTTTATGGTACACTTGTTGATTGCTTAGATTATTTATTCATTTGTTTATATTCTTGGACTCAATAGATATTAAAAGCCAAATGCTATGTAATACGCTGAAATGTATTCAAAAAGAAATATTTTTGACCTTAATGCTACAAGACACTTAGAAATGATTTCTCTTAGAACCTGGAAAATTCAGAAACAGCTATTCCTTTTATATACATGTGCAGCAAAATGATATAAAATATATATATATATATATATATATACATATATACATATTACATAAATCTATTTATATCATTTTGCTGTAAAATAATTTAAATCATATGAGAATCATGCTTTGTTTTCATGAAGACATATGAATTGATTTTTTAAAAAGTCTACAAGCAAAGACTTTAACTTAGAATGTATTCTTCTGCAAACAATTACATTTGGAACTGAAGAAAATGTTCATACCAATATGTTTTATTGAGTTCTGAATATTTGGAAAAGAAAATTGATGAGATTGCATTAGGAAAATAAAGAAACAACTCCCTTACTTCTTCATAAAACTTAAAACACACATCTCTTTATTTAAAGATGAGCAAAGGGACTGGTATTTTCCAAGTCATTCAGCCTTTAAACAAATCAATCTCACTGAAAACCATTGAGACTCAAAGATATTGAATGTTAAAGCAAAGATACCATTGAAGGCAGAGTTTACAGTAACAGATCTGCAGGAACACATTAAGACTATTTCTTTGACATATCACTTTTAGTAAATGCCCTTTTCAGAAGATCACTTAACTCTGCCCATTTAACAATCCATTCCTTGTCTTTCCTTTTGAAAGAACATTGACATATGCCCTTCTTATTTCTGTAAGTGGTGTCATAAAGCTTAATTTCAATCACAAGGTTCAGCAGCTCAGAAAATTTATACCCTTTCAATCCTGTAGTGAGAAAAAAATATTTGCATATATATTTTTTCCTAACAGGGAATGAGGTGATGAGGTAAAGGTTTAAGTTTATAACTGTGATTGGTTTGCAAGGTTAATTATCTTAATCTTTTTTAAAAAGTGATTTTGGCTACATTTTGTAGATATAATAGGCAGTACAAAGCATATTTTATGTTAAAGTTTTTCATAATAGGTAATCCTAAATTATTAGATTAACAAAATATATACATTCAAGTATAATTCATCTTCATTTTAAGAATAATTTGACAGTTTGCTTTATTTAAATATTGTAGTGCTTTAATAGATCCTCAATATACACTATTTAGATATATAATTTATTTTATGTATAAAGCAGAAAGTTATCATTCATGAATATGAAACTCAAATGTGAATATTTTTGCATTAATTGATATGGTGTTATAACAAGCTACCACAAGTACATAGACAAAAACAACAAACTTTTATTCCCTTATAGTCTTAGAAAATTCAGAGAATACCTTTATGAAATTTAAATAAGGATGCTACAATGCCATGCTCCTGTCAGATCTGTAACAAGAAAAATTCCTTGCCTCCTACATCTCATGGACTCCAATCTTCATTACTCTAAACTGTGCCATTTGAATCTCTGTCTTCATAGCCATAATGGCTTCTGATGATCCATATGTCATGTTTTCTTTTACTACTCTCTTATAAAACTATGTATGAATATATTTTGCCCTTCCTCGGGTAAAACTTACCTCAGGATCTTTTAAGAAAGACAGTCTTTTATTAACATATTAGGTAATATTCATAGGCTCCAGAAACTAGGGCATGAATATCTATTGACTCTATCATTCAGTCTGACCTACCTTTTTAAGATACATAGAAGGCTAAATTATGACTTCTATAAGCCATAAGGACTTTTACTTTTGTGGCTCTTCCCTAAAAATGAATTTACAAATATATTTTATGGTTTGGATAAAAAATTCAACAGTTAAGACATATACTTATGTTTTTTATTTTATGTTTTTCTTACAAGATATTTTGATTAGAGTTTTCCCTCTGTCATCAGCTCCCACATCTTCCTTGCTCCATCCAACTCCATAGTTTCTTTTTCTTTCTCTTTATAAAAAAATAAGCTAACAAGACAACCAATAAGCAAACAGAAAAAAATCAAATAAAATTTAATAAACATACACACAAAACCATAGAAACACAAAATCAGAGACTATAATATACAAGCAAAAGATCAGTAAGGTCAAAAAAATGCCCTAATAAAGCATTATGAGGAAACATATCTCCAGAAACTATAATTAAATTCATTTTGTGTTGTTGGCCATATATTGCTGGACATGGGGACTTCCCTTAGGTGTGATCTGTATACCCAGTGACACTTTACTGGATAAAACTAATTTTTTCCTTTGTGAGCAGTTGACACTTGGAGATGTTGTTACCTGAATCCTTTTCAGGCCCTATGCATAATTCAACCTCCTCTGTGATTTCATATGTGCATCAGTCCTTTTGTTTCTAGAAGGCACTCTTTCTACACCTCTCTCTCTTGCACACACACACACACACACACACACACACACACACACACAAAGAGTTTTCAAAGGACATGAGTTCAATTCCCAGGTCCTAAATACCTAAATTTGTGTACTCACAACTGACTTTTACTCCAGGGTCAGAAGATCCATCATCTTCTTCTGAACTATCCAGGCATCAACATTCATGGCAATTATCCACAAACAGATCATATGTACTTATCCTCATACAGACACACATGCAGATACATATTTAAAAGATAAAACTTTCATTAGAGATGGGACTCCATATCTATGTCCCCTTCTCAGTGCTGGCATCCCATTTGGCTTGAACCTGTGCTGGTCTTGTATGTAATACAGCCATAATTTTTATTTTTTTTTTATTATTTTTTTTTTTTTGGTTTTTCGAGACAGGGTTTCTCTGTAGCTTTGGAGGCCTGTCCTGGAACTAGCTCTTGTAGACCAGGCTGGTCTCGAACTCACTAAGATCCGCCTGCCTCTGCCTCCCGAGTGCTGGGATTAAAGGCGTGCGCCACCACCTCCCGGCTCATAATTTTTACAAGTTATTGTGTATAACATTCTTCTTCTGTCAGGAAAAGTTTCCTTGCAGTCATCTGTAGTAGTTTAAATGTAAATTGACCCTCATAGGGAGTGGCACTACTAGTAGACTACTAACTACTTGTTAGAGTGGGTGTGGTCTTGTTGGAGGAAATGTGTCACTGTGGGGTTAGGCTTTGAGTTTTCCTATGCTCCTATGCTCAGGATACCATCCAATGTCTCAGCCAACTTCCTGTTTCCTGTAAGATGTAGGACTCTCAGTTGCTCCTCTATCATGTCTACCTGCATGTTGCCATGCTCCCTGACATTATGATAATGAACTGAACTTCTGAAACTGTAAGAATGCCTCCCCCAATTAAATGTTTTTTTTAATAAACATTAAAGTTACACTTTCTCCCCTATACCAGGCTCTCCCGCTTCCCCACCAACCTTCCTCCCTCCCCCTGCCCTGTGGGAAGCCCAAGGCCCTACCCGCTCTATCCCAGCCTAAGAAGGTGTGCATCCATATAAACTAGCTTCCCAAAAAGCCAATACATGCAGAAGAGATATGTCCCTGTGACATTGTCATTGGTTTCTCAGTCAGCCCCCATTGGCAGCCACATTCAGAGGTTCCAGTTTGGTCATATGCTCCTTCAGTCCATGTACAGCTGGATTTGATGAGCTCCCAATAGATCAGGCACACTGTCTCAGTTGGTGGGCCAGTCCCTCACGGTCCTGACTTCCTTGCTCATCTTCTCCCCCCTTCTACTCTTCGACTGGACCTTGGGAGTTCAGTCCGTTGTTCTGATGTGACTGTGGGTCTCTGACTCTATCTCCATCCATCATGTGAAATTTCTATGGTGATGATCAAGATATTCATCAATGTGACTATGGGACAAGATTAGTTCAGGCACCCTCTCCTCTGCTGCCCAAATACCCAGCAGGGGACATCCATGTGGACACCTGGGGTCCCCTCTAGAGACAAGTCTCTTGCCAATCCTAAAATGACTCTCTTAATGTAGATTTCTTATTCCCTTCTCCAAAATCCACCCTTCCCCCATCACCACCCTCCCACTCCCCCATGCTCTCCTCATTAAATGTTTTTATTTTTTAAAGCTTCCAGGGTCAAGGTGTCTTCACACAACAGTGGAAGTGCTAATTAAGACAGAAGTTTGTGCCAGGGATATAGGTATTGCAGTGATAGGCCTGCCCATGCTTTTGTTTGGTGTATGATGGCCTTAGGGTTAGGAAAGCTGTGAAATTCTTTAAGTGCTGCATAATGGGCCATACTAATAGGAGCAAGGAAGACATTGCTGAGACTCAATATGTTTCAGAGAAGAAGAATGTTACTATGTAGCCTAGAAGTTGGTCTAATGATATTTTGGTGAAGAAAGTGACTGTTTTTTGCCCTTGTCAAAAGACTCTGCCTGAGGCTAAAGTGAAAAGGTTTGGATTAATTGTTGTGGCAGAAGAAATCACAAAACAGCCTAGTATAGACTCTGCTGTGTAGGTATTAAACTTAACTCTAATAAAAATTTTAAAGAAAAAGAGCAAGTTATGAAAGTAAAATACAAAATGTACAAGTTGTGGAGAAAAAGAGTACCAGGAAATGGAATGGATCTAAATATTGTGTTCAAGGAGATAAACAGATTAGGAAAAAAACTAAAACAAGATCTCACCCAGCTTAGTTTCCAGTTTGTAAAAGGTGACTTCATAATGGATTACCATTAAGATAATCCATGAATCTCAAAAGAGACTTTGAATTTTGGAGTTTTAAACATTGTTGAGATTGTTATAAACTATGGGAACTTTTGAGGTTGAGGAAAATTCACTTTGCATTATGGTATTGTTCTAAGATTACGGGGGGCAGGAAGTGTAATGTGGTAGATTGAGTGCTATTGAACTTCATAAACTCATAGGGAGTGGTACTATGAGAAGTGTCTCTTTGTCAAAGTGGATATGGCCTTGTTGGAAGAAGTGTAGCACTGTGATGGTACAGTGGTTTCCTATGTTCAGGATAATACTCAGTATATCAGTTGATTTCCACTTGCCTGCAAATATAGGACCCTCAGCTACTCCTCTATCACCATGTATGTCTGCATATTCTCAGGGTTCCTGCTGTGATAATAATGGACTGAGCCTCTGAAACTGTGAGCAAGCCCCCAAATTAAATATGTTCTTTATAAGACTTGTTGTGGTCATCATGTCTTTGCACATGATGCAATAGAAACCTAACTAAGACATCATTCATTACCTCTGGCTCTTACCATCTTTCTGCCTCCTCTTCTACGTAGATACCTTAAAACTTAAAATGAGGAATTTGATGAAATCACCCTCTTTACGACTGACTACTTCAAAAGTCTTTTTCTGAGCATTGTCCAGTTGTGGATCTCTGTGTTCATTCCTATTTACATCAAGAAGTAGCTTCTCTGATAAGGTATGAGAAAGACACTGATCTATAAGAACATGAGCACATCATCAGGAACTATTTCATTGCTATGATATTTTAGCAGAATTAGAGTAAAATGCTTTCCCCTTGACCTATAACCTATCTAGTCTCATGTTCTTGTCCCCTTTAGCAGTATTAGGTATGAGTTCCATCTCACTGAGTGAGTCTTATATCAATTTTTTTAAAAAGGTAGTTGGTTATACTTTTGTGACATTTGAGCAACTATTTCACTCATATATTTCTCAGGTAAGTTGCTATTGTAGGTCAAAAATTTGTGGCTTGGTGATATTGATTACCACTCTTTCTACCCTGGCAATGTGCTAATTACCTTCCAGTACCATGAATTAGTTCTCTCTAGCGGAGAATCACTGGCTTTATCAACCACATCCAATGGCAGGCCCCAGGTCTAAGAGTATTTGGCCAATACAAAACAAATTCATTCTGTTGAGTATTTTTTAAAACATTTTGACATCTTTTGTTTTATTGATATTTTCTATATTATAATTTTCATTTTTGAGGTTTTGTGAGGTTTTTTGTTTCTTGCTTTGTTTGTTTCTTCTTGTGAGAGAGGAAAGAGAGAGGGAGAGAGAGAACTTGAAATTGGGTAGTAGAGAGGTGTGGAAGCATGATCAAAACAAATTATATGCAAAATGCTAAGTGAAATTATTATTAAATAGTTAAAATAAAATCTTAGTAATATGCATCTTATACTTGCATTTATATAAAATTAATTATTATATACTCATTGCTACCTATAATATTTATTCATTGTTACCACATTCATTATTCCTTTGGTTTTAAAATGAAAACAATTTCATGAACAGCAAATTATTATAGACAATAGTTATTGTGTTTAAGAACCAAGTTAGTTCCACATATAAAAAATGAATAAAGGTTAGCATCATCAAAGCAATGGATAAAATTTAGAAACAACACAAGCACAAGAGAGAATTAAAATTTCTACATGTAATTCTTAATTGTTCTTAGACTTTCAAAAATCTGGTCTCTATGTTTTCCTATAACACAGCCTTTAAAATGGGAAAGACAAATGTCTTAAATATGTCTTCAAAAGCTCCTAAAAGAGAAATAATTTTCAAAATCTTTTGAAATGTGGTTAAATGGTTGCATTGTGTCATCTCCCTGTAGACTTTGTGAGTAGTAATTCACAGTTCATTGTGTACATATTCTTTTAACTTTTGAAGGTTGGGGCTAAGACATAAGTTAGACTAATAATTTTGAACTAAATCACACAGCTTCTGTATGGCCTGGACAGACATCAATTTATGTATTTCAAATTAAGTTTCTCAACAATAATGCAATTCTACTGTCAAACAGCTTATATAATTGTTGGCACAGTCCATTTGTGGTTTACAAAACTATATTTCCTTTGGCAATATAGAAGATTGAAAAATAGTACAAATTTTTATTGTCAGTGTTATGAAAGATTATAGTAATCAAAAATAAATCACAGATAGGGTAGCTAAGAGCAAATCAAAATTTGGTTTTTCCCCTTTAGTAAGAAAATTGTTCATATTTGTTTACTATTTTCCAACTAGGAATTCTATAGCCATCTATTTTCTGACACATAAACTTTGTTTCACAAACTCAATATAATTGTTTTAATAATTTAGATTATATAACAGATGATATTTTGTGCAACATTTTATTAACTTTAAGACAGTTTTACATATACACAGACTGAAATGGTTATTTATTATATTATTTCATTTATTTTTCAGAGATCAGAATGTATAATTTTTGAAGTGTACAATTAGAGAAACAAATGTATTTTAAAGTGTACTTATAATTATTAATATGTTATTTTTAAAGTTGAATTAAATATTTCAAAGTTTAAGTTTCACATATTTCTGAAACTATAGTAATAACAGCAATGGTTAAATTATTGAATTATACACATTATTTCATTGACTGTTCATGCAAAAACACTTATATAGGTGTTTTTATTATTTCATCTTACAGCTGAAGGCACTGATATACACACACCATTTGAAATTTTCTCCATTATAGCACAGCTAATAATTAATAAACAATTTAAATTTAAATTATTTCTATCTAACCAGAGTCCATTTGTGTAATAACTACCGTACCATCTATTTCTCCATTCTTTCATATACTCTAAAAATCTGCTTTTGTAGGAAATACCAACAGGTGTTAAACACATTTGATGGCCAAAAACTATCATTCAAATTCAATTCTTGACAGAAGGGTGTGACATGAATTAATTATAAAAAACACTAGCCACATTAACTAGTTTTCATTTAGATAGTTTGTTCATTTCAGTATACTGAAGAACATGGTGAAAAACTGTCAATATATTGATATCATTGTGAATAAAGCCAGTACTTTTTCATGGTGTGAATCCATGTCACTGGCGTTAGTTACCTTAAAAATACAGGAAGGTGATAGATATTGGTCTATTTTCATTCTTCTACATGTTGATATCAAGTTATACCAGCATCACTTGTTAAATATGCTTTCTTTTTTCTATTTGATATTTTTTGCTTCTTTATCAAAGATCAGGTGTTCGAAGATGTGTG
>JAQHUG010000060.1:2386418-2407648 GCA_028555095.1 Dicrostonyx torquatus | reverse complement strand
GCTGGAGACATCAGAGAGGAAGGAGCCTCAGCTGAGGAAATGCCTCCTTGAGATCTAGCTGTAAGGCATTTTCTCAATTAGTAATCAATGGGGGACGCCATCCCTGGGCTGGGTTCTATAAGAAGGTCGACTGAGCAAGCCAGGAGAAGCAACCCAGTAAGTAGCACACTCCATGGCCTTTACATCAACTTCTCCTCCCTGGTTTCAGCCCTGCTTGAGTTTCTGATCTGACTTCCTCCAATGATGAACTAAGATCTGGAAGTGTGAGCCAAATAAATCCTATCATCTCCAAAAAAAAAAAAATAGTGTACATAAGTGATGCTAAAGATTCCAGCAGAGAACACCTACAGCTGATAAACAACTTCAGCCAAGTGGTTGGACACAAGCTTAACTCAAATAAGTTAGTAGCCCTCCTGTATACAAATGACAAATGTACTGAAATAGTAACCAGTTAAACAAAACTCTTCAAACAACATCAAATAATATTAAATATCTTGGGGTAACTCTAATCAAAAAAGTGAAAGACTCATATAACAAAAACATCAAGTCTTTGAAGAAAGAAATTGAAAAATATATCAGAAGTTTTAAAAATCTGGTATTCTCATGATGGATTGGTAGCATTAACATAGTGAAAGTGGCCACCCTACCAAAAGTACTACAGATTCAATACAATTTCCATCAAAATTTCAACATAATTCCTTCCAGATCTTGAAAGGATGAATGGGATTTTATTAATTCAAATTCATCCGACATAACTAGCCAACAGAACAAATGACATAAAAAGGAAAACCTTTGTCAACTGTTCATCTTACAGGGGATTAATATCTACAGCATGCAACGTCAGATTATCTCAGTTCTTCCTAAATCACAATAGTCAAATGGAAAGAAATGAGAAATTCTGTCTGGGCCTCATTTTCTTACATTTCACATGGACAATTTCAGAATGAGTAGTGATTTTCTGTTTTCCAATTCTATTAATAAAGCATGGTGTTAGCTACATTATTATATTTCAATTTCCTCCCCTGTGGACTTTTGTTGAGAGAGGGACTTTAGAATTGTGTGTCTGGTTGAAAGAAGATAAATGAGTGGTTACTGATGAATGACATAAAAGCAGCTACATCTTTCAAAAGTTAACCCTAGTCAGTGGCAGACATATGAGCTTACATTCCTGCAACTTCCTTAAAACCTTGCAGTTGACTTAGTACGTATGGGAGTCTCTTGCAGGCAGATCACGTAGGGTGGGAACACTCTTTCCTCTCCAACAGTTATTTACTGCTTATATAAATTTGATAAGTGATCTTGTGAATTTTGTCAATTTCACCATTTTAAGACATGTAAGATTGTAAGATAGGTTCCTGAATTCCTACATGAATGTATTGACTTCTTCCTAAAATGACAAAATCATAAAATAATTCATGGGAAAATTATTAAACTGTCATAAAGTAAGTTTATGTCCATTTTAAAAGTAATTAATTTTAAATGCAATACTAGAAACTTTTTTAAAGTCACAAATATATTTACTTCCTTTCAATTTAACTCTCCTGTGACATTTGCTGCCTAAAAGAAGATATTTTTCCTTACCAAATCTCTATAGTCCTTGAGTGTATTGGTAAAGATAGAAACTGTTTTATACCTTCATCATCCCTTCATCTTGAGGCCTTTTGCTTCCCCTCTTTTCTTCCTTACTGATATTTAAAGTTAATGAAATTTGTAGGAGACACCTCACCTGAAAGTTTTTAAAAAATCAGTAAGGTAACATCTTTTTATATCAAAATTCTTATGACTTAGAGTCATGATACGGTTTATGTTGAAAGTATTAAGAGTTGTAGAACCCTTGGGATGCATGTAATTCTAAGATATCATTGACAGTAATCTGGGGAGTAGTCTAATCAAAATTACCATAGTGAGGCTTAAGAACAGGTTTAAAGTTTTACTTCTGTCAAAGAATTCTTTAATGTTAGATATTTGCCTTTTTAAAAATCTTCTTCAATACATGTTACCATTACTTACTATATGTTTATATTCTATTTCTATTTTATAAAAAGGAACAAAAGGTTATCTGAGACTCAGGGGACACTGGTAATGTTTGGTTTGTGTTCCTATTCTTAGGGAAATAAACAGGACTAGGACATCATATTTACAATTGAGAAAAAAATAACTAAATGAAAAACTTAACTCTAGTGAGCTGAACTTCGAACCTCAAAGTGTGCAGTAATATGAAGCATCATGTATGTCAATGTAATTATTGCAAATGTGAAACATAATACAGTTTAATTCACATTTAATCAGAATGAGCAACGGTTGAGAAATGTAAAGTTTCCACTTTAAAGATGTTAAAAATCATTACTATTTTAGATTCAGGTTTCTGAAACTTTTTGGACATTGGGTTTAGGCCCAGAGGAATTTTGAAATCAAAATTGACAGTACATGTTTAACTATCATAACCACTCTGCAATTATGCTTAGTTGCTATATTCTCATCCAATAACTCCACAATCTAGGAACTTGTGTGTGTATTGAGATTCCTATGGCAGTTATAGCATTAATGAAATTGGTTTTTAAATTTCCCTAGTCGGAACCTAGACATTAAGAATATAAATGTAAATTAACAGAGAAGAACTAGCAGCTCTGAATGCTAACACTCAAATCACATCCATATTAATTTACATTTTACACAGACATCAGAGAAACAATTTCTCTTCCTTTCCTCCAAAGAAATTATATTGATAATTTTGGCACACTCCCTGTGCTAGATCAACATGGAATGCAGTATCCATACATTACTTAGAGTACAAGTCTATTGAAGGTTAATGCTTTATAGTGTGTTTGTTTACAAGGCAATTTTATAAAGTGAATTTAAGTTGTCTATTTGTGGGTTTAAGAAGATTTGAGGGTTTATATATATTTAATGAACAATCACTTGTTAGTGATACATTTGTAAATATCATACATAACAAAGGATTTAGAAAGTATATAGCAAAGGCAATAAAAGTAACTATACATAGTAATGTAGCTAGTATAAACTTGCCACCCCCACACTATTCTAGGATGTTCTGCAATGACCAGAAATAAGGATTATATATTTCTTAATGTGAGCTTACCATTTTACTCTTTTTTTCTTCCTTCCTTCCTTCCTTAAAACTGCCAACTATTTAGAGCTTTTTTTAATATACATTTTTTATTTTTAAAAAAACTATTTTTTCTCATTTTACATTTAAGATAGTCATCAATCTGACTTCATGACAAAGCCACCCTCTCCATTATCGCTTAGGGTCTTAACTGGGGTCATTCTTGTGGATTCCTGAGAATTTCTCTACTATCAGGTTTCTTGCTAGCCCCATAATGGCTCCCACAATCAAGATATCTCTTTCCTTTCTGTCTGCCTCTGTCCTTACCCCATCTAGACCATCCTGTTCCCTCAAGTTCTCCTCCCACTTCTTCTCCCCTTCTCCTCCCCTTGTACCTTGTTTGTTTGTTTTTTCCCACTCCCATGCTCCCAATTTTCTCAGGAAATCTTGTCTATTTCCCCTTTCCAAGAGAGATCTATATATGTTTCTCTTAGGGTTCTCCTTGTTACTTAGCTTCTCTGGGTTCATGGAATATGGGCTCGTTATCCTTTGCTTTACATTTAGTATTAACTTATGAGTGAGTACATACCATGCTCACCTTTCAGGGTCTGGGTTACCTCACTCAGGATAGTTTTTCTTTTAACCCACCCACTACCTCCTCTTTTCCCCATCCCCCAACTCCATCTTTTCTAAACCTTGCAACCATTGTATTTCTCTCAGTTATTTTCACTTTTTCTACTATCCCTCAACTAGCTTTTTAAGGTTTGGGTGTGAGATAGTGATATTCCCTACAATTTTTCATATTGCCTTTCTTTCTTTCTTTTTTAAAAAGATTCTCAAACCATTTTATTTGGATTCAAAATGATTGAGTATGAAATATGGTCTTCCTATGTAATTCACGGTGTTAGGAGACTCACAATCTGCCTCCCAAGTGCTGGGAATTCAGGCATGAAACACCGTGATTTTAATTCATCAGTTTAATTTGCAGAATGTTATTTCTCAGCAATCATTTTCTTCTTTATTAAGAATTTTTAATACAATCTTTATCAGTTTGCATAGGTATTCCTTGTCCCACTGTGTCCCCTCCTCCTGCTTCCTCCACCTTTCTCTTCACCCCACCTACTCATCTACTCCTCAAAAAAGATAGGACATCCCATGGAAAGTCAATAAAGTTTGACACTTCATTCTAGGCAAGACCAAGGCCCTCCCTCTTATATCTAGGCTAAACAAGGCATCTTTCCAAAAAGAATGTGCTCCTAGATACCAGGACAAGTAGTAGAGGGATAAATCCTGGTCAAACGGCCAGTGGCCCCACAGACTGTCCAAGCCTCTAAACTGTTCCCCACATTCAGTAGGCATTATTTGGTCCAAATATCCACTTATGAGTGAATAAACACCATGTTCGTCTATCTGTGTCTGAGTTACTTCACTCAGGATGTTTTTTTCTAGTTCTTTCCATTTGCATGCAAATTTCAAGATGTCATTGTTTTTACCTCTGAGTAGTACTCCATTGTAAAAATGTACCACATTTTCTTTATCCATTCTTCAGTTGAGAGGCATCTAGGTTGTTTTTAGGTTCTAGCTATTATAAATAATGCTGCTATGGACATAGTTGCTCTGCATCCTTAGCCATAAGGGAAATGCAAATCAAAAAATCTCTGAGATATTATCCTACACTGGTGAACGACTAAGATCCAAAACAACAATGATAGCTTATATTAGAGAGGTTGTGGAGAAAGGGGAACACTCCCCAATTGGTGGCGGGAGTACAAACTTGTACAGCTACTTTGGAAATCAGTATGGTGGTTTCTGACAAAATTGGGAACCATCTACTCAGGACCCAACAATACTACTCTTAGGTGTATGCCCAAACAATGCACACTCATACCACAAAGACATTCGCTCATATTATTTTTTGGGGGGTTAGCCTTCTCCATCCTCCCTGATTTTTCCCACACTGTCACACCCCTCCCTGATTAAGCATTTCTGCCCTGTGTATTCTGCCTCACTATTTTCATCTTACCTATAATCTATTATTGCGTCCACTCTGACTATGTCCCCCATCACCCTCTTTACTGTTTCCCACTTTTCATGCAAGTTAAGTAACAAAACTATAGTTTCAAATGTAGATTCTAAATAGGAGACAGAAATGTGGTATCTTCTTATTTTAATATTAAAATAAGGGCCAGAGTTATCTTACTAATGATCATTTTCCCAGTTCTATCACATATATGCAAAATTTTTCAGAGACAATTTTTAAAGACAAGATTTTGTCTTTCTTTATAGATAGTTAATATTCCATTTTTAGTATGTGCCACATATTTTATACATTTATTTATTGATGAGCATCTAGACTTATTATATTTTCTTGCTATAGTGAATAAAGCAACAATTAACATAAATGTGCAAGTGTCTCTGTATCAGGTTGTAAAGACAAGTAGGTATGTGCCCAAGTGAAAAGCCTAATTATAATCCAGCTAATAACAAAATTTAACCTTTGCAAAAGAGTTCTAATGTGATTACCCTGCATGGGTGGACAATGTGACTCTTAAAGGACACAAGTTATTGAATGAAATTCACAATACAAGGATTTAGCTCCCAGAATTTATTGAACAAGGAATCCTATGAGGTTTTCCAAACAACATAAAGTATTGGCATTGCCCTTGGCTACCCATCATGACTACACAGTAAGATCTTATTGCTGAAAACATCACTCAATTTAGATGTAGAACATTGAAATATGAATCTTAGATCAACTGGGAAACTTCCTTCCTCCTAATTAGGTTTCATAGTACTAGAAGGAACTATGTAGGCTGGTTGGGGAAAAATGATATCAATTGTCTTACTCAAAACTGAACCATTCATTATTTAATTCCTACCTACTAGGCGAAATATGCCTACTGTGGCACTAGTAGCATAACTGTTAAAAGGGGACTACTTACTTATCAGATTTGAGGACTGCTGTGCAGCAGGGAATATTTTTTACCTGCTTTTGTAATCCTGATCAAAAGTCCATGGCAGAGGAGATTATAGGAATTAAGATAGGACCTGCTACTGATTTTGGTTTTTCTTCTAAGTGTTCATGCTGTTATATTGCATTATAATTATGTTTATAACTATACACCTAGTTTTTTCTCAGTCATGTTCAGAAAAGCTTTTTACAGTGGATAGCAGTGGTAGAGATATGCATAACTTGTCAAAATGCTGAGACAGGGTACTCAGCCCTAAACAAGATAAATACATTAACTCCCATGCTAGCAGTGTTCAGGAAACATCAAGGAAGACAAGGTGGAAAAAATCTAAGAGCTGGAGAATGGGGAGGACTGCTGTTCAGGGTTGCCTTTTGGACATGATATGGCTATAAAAATCATGAAGACAGAGTAACTGTGGTTACCTGCATAAGACTTACACAAGATCAAAACAGTTTAATCCTGGCATAAATGAGGCAGATAATCTCCAGGCACTAGTCCATACTGAGGAGATATTTATAGTTGATTTTGGGGATTGCCACATCATTCTTATTGAGGATGTGGCAATCAATTGGTTTCCCTTGCTCCGGTGGATGGCCCCACATCTATGGACACATAATTAGTAATAACTGGAGTTAGTAGGTTATCAAGAAAAAGACAGGAAGTTTTGAGAATTTGAAAGGTAAATTACAACTTGATATGATCATGTTTTATTATATATGTTTGGAATCCCACAATATAAGTAATTTTTTTTCAAAATGGAATTACAGATTGGATTACTTTGGGGCTTCTTGGTCAAGAATAAGGTAATCCGTAGTTGTTGTTTTTTCTCTCCTTGCTCTTTGGGGGCCCACAACCCAGCTTCAAATGAATACATAAAGTCTTATTCTTAATTACGAATGCCCAGACTTAGCTTGGCTTGTTTCTAGCCATCTTTTTAAAAATTATCCTATCTACTTTTTCCCTCTGGGCACCTTTCTCTATTCTATATACCTTTCTTCCCTTCTTATTTTGTGTCTGGTTATGTGACTGGGTATGTTACTGAGTGGCTGGCCCCTAGCATTCTCATTTTCTTCTCCTTTTCTTGTTCCTCTTCTTTCTTCTCTTCCTTCTTTTCTTATTCATTGCCTCAGCCTGCCAGCCCCATCTACTTATCTCTCCTGCCTAGTTATTTGCTGTTCAGCTCTTTGGAAAAATTACACAGCCTTACAGAATTAAAAAAATGTATCATAAAATAAGGCAACACATCTTCACATCAATAAGCAAATATTCCATGACCTAAATGAATATAACATATCGTCAAGTAATATTCCACAATAATAATCAGCATAGAACTGAAATGAAAATAGAAGTAAAACTTATCTAGCAATTGGCTTCTTTTCAAGGATGTTTCCATGAAAATAAAAACATTTTATTCAATTGAAGAAGGTTGTTTAGGGCTATGAGAAGCAGCATATCATATGTGTCTTAGGTGTCCTTCACTCAAAATTAGGATATTATTTCCTCATTTTCCACATAAAACTTTCATACCTAATTTTGCTGTGACATTCTTTTATGGACACTCTTGTCAGACATAAAGTTTAATCCCTAGTATTACACACACAAACACACACACACACACACACACACATATCTTTACTCTGTGAAATGCAAGTTCATCCCTAAATTTTACTTATATCATAAAACAACCTAAATTCATAAGTCATTTTTATATAGCAGTTCTGAAAGCAAAGCAAGGGCCTTCATAAACACTCTTAATGCTAAGATAAGTTTATATAAAGTTCATATAGGTAAAAGAAGTAGCAAAATATTTTTTCATTTTTTTAAATACAGGCAGGTGAAAAAGAAAGATTTCATATCTGAGATATACCAAAAACTTTATGAATTCTGGTATTTTATCTCACATCTGCAATTCTAGTCCATGAGGAAAAAGGATTTCTGAGAGTTCATGACTATCCTCGATTACATAGAAAAACTGTATCTTAAAAAGTAACAGGGATATAACAATGGGTAGCAAAATCATGAAGCAATATATCACGGCTTTGTATTACTTCAAGAAAACTCACACAGACCAGTATAATAGAACTGAGAATATTCTCAAAAATGAGATACATAAAATTATACTAACTTGGCCCATGAAAATGTGCTTATGACTGAGGAAAGTATCTACCTATCACAAAATACAATAAGCAAATCAAATGTAGGAAAATAGTCTGAACAGGAAATCGATACAATGAAGGGAATTAAGTTATGATTTCTAATAGTATTAAAGATAATGGAAGAAACATAAATACTGTACAGAAATCATGGGGTACTAAGTTATCATTATAAAAATTACCCAACCCATTTTCCATAAAGGAAAATATTGGAAGATTTGAAAATAGTGATTCATTGACTGACAAAATAAGGATTAATATACCAAATATCAAACTTCTGTGAAATCTATAAGAAAATAGTATATCCTTAAGTAAAGAAAAACTAAGTATATGAATGTTTCAAAATTACTAGCAATCAAGCTAATGTACATTAAAGCACCAATGAAAATTTTTTCAGTTCAATTTAGCATGTATGATGCAATATGTTCTATATAGAGTAAGTGGACAGTGGATAGACTCTTAATGAAATTTATTTAAAGTGATACTTACTAATATCTAGTGGATAGTATTTAATCTACCAAATCAAATCTCAGAAATTATTCTAAAAATGTGCAAGTAAATGCACAAAGGTTTATATTGAAATATTTTTTTACTATTTTCAGGTTATTTATGTTACCATTATCTCTAATAGAAAATAAATGAAAATATCTTTCACTTGGATCTGAAGATATAAGAATTTCATTACAGCCATAGAGTGAAATACTAAGCAGCTATTTGTAAAGCAAGGCAGATCTAAAGTTACTGGTGTAACAATTTAGTATACATTTCAGTAGAAAGATAGAGTTTTGAGATCATGTATATAAACTGATTTATTGCAATTAAGGACATTTGTGAGACTACAATATAAAATAGGTGCATAGTACTGAATTTAAAGAAATATACACTACATTGTTATAAGGACACAAAACTAGGAATTGTAGCACTGTAAGAGTATGACTTTTTCTATGAGTCCATTACTTTTTGTCTGAAAAATGGTGGTAGTATTACTCCTTTCAGAAACGTACTGTGAGAAATTAATAAAGTAATGGGTATGAGGTACTTAGAATGAAACCTGTCAGGAAATCTGAGAATGCTATGTAACAACTTGTTATTGGTATTTGTTTAAATACTTTTTAAATTTTATTTAAAAAAAACAAACTATAGTTTTTCATTTTACATACCAATCCCAGTTCCCACTCCCTCCCCTCTTCCAATTCCATCCACCTTTCCCTCCAGCCCAACCCTACTATATCTAGGCTGAGCAATGTATTCATTGAATTTCTATGTCATAAACAAGAAAAGGATGAGAAACTAAAATAAGTGAGGAACTTATATGTATCAAAATATTAAAAAGGTTGAAAAGACAAAAATTTTGCTATAGTTGAATTTATATCATAAGCCACTTAACCAGTAATTCACAATACATAAATTGTGGCATTGGTAGAAAATAAAATACCACTATAGTGTTTTTTTCTTTTAAATATAAGTCCTGTAATAATCTTTCACCAAGTAAATATGGCAGAAGAAACACTGTGTTATGAAGATTAGGACTTTGGAGGCCTTGCAGCTTCTATATTTGCTCATTTGTTATGATACCATGATGACATCATATAGGGCAATTTTATGTAACTTACAAATAATAAAGGACCATGTAGATGATAACCAAAACAAAGAAAACTAATAACCAGAACCTACTTTCAGATATGACTGTGAGGACACCTTGTGCTTTTCAACCTGGCTAACCATATAGCATGCATGATTGTATCAAGGAAATAGTAGAATAAATGCTAGGATAACCCATACAGGCATGAAAACTAATAAATGGATGTTGCATAAGTCAGAGATTGTCAGGGTTACTTTATATGTAATAGTTAATAGTTGATGCAGAGGATATGCAACCTCATGGTTAAAGACCACAAGGAGAGAGTGGTCTCCTACCCAAGTGTTACAACCACTGCATTTGACACATTAGATACGATGAGGCCCTGGGGGGAGAATGTGCATCTACTTGACCCTTAAACTGAATGTAACTACTTTTGTGAGTCCAGACAATACTAATAGCAATAATTCACATGTAATTCATAGTAGTTTGAGAAATGGCAGAATGTTGATTGAAGCTTCTCACCCATGAAGAAATGTATTGATAAAACAATCCTAGAAGTCAGTCGGTGGTGGTGCATACCTCTAATACCAACACTCAAGAGGCAGAGGCAGGCTGTGAGTTGATCTCTGTGAGTTCCTGGCCAGCCTGGTTTACAAAGTGAGTTCCAGGACAGGTTCCAAAGCTACAAAGAGAAGCATTGTCTCAAAAAGAAAAGAAAAGAAAACAACAACAAAGCAATCCTAGAGACATAAAATTGCTTGTATATGGTTTGTGCTTCAAAGGTTCATGAACTGCAATCTTGATCTGCAGAGTAGTTCTTTTGGGAAGTAATTAGGAAACTTTATCCAGTGAAGTTTAATATGAGTATTTAGGTCATTGAGTATATTGCTCTTGGAAGGAACGGCTGCAGTCAGTGATAACAATAATGTATTCTGGAGTCCGCAGATTGATAGCACTGCCTCAGTGAAGTGTGCCTAACCATCTCCCAATCCCAGTCTAAATTGATTCTTCTCTGTTCTCTTACTGTTATTGTCTTGTTTTCTTTCAGAGGAACAATAGTTTAGAATTAACTGTACTGTAGAATTAATTATGCCTACCTGTTGCCAGTAGACAATAATATAAAAAAGGGTAGGAATATCCATACTTAGATTATTACCATCCTTTTCCTAGTACATAGAACTCAATAGGCCTACACTAGGTTTTCTGTAATTTTATGATTGCTGAAAAAAATGAGAGAATGAAGACATATATGGAGAGTCTACTTTCTTATTATGAAAAAAAATCATGTTTACTGTGTTGTGTGGAAATAGGAAGGACGTACTTCTAAATTTTCTTGTAAAATGCCTTTTTCCATTGCTGAGATTGAATTTAGGGCTTAACATATGGAAGGCAAATGGTTGACAATTGAGCTGTATTTCAAGTCCTAAAATTCCTCTTTTTAATTGTGTTTATAATAGGCTGTTCTGATAATTGTTAACATGCAATAGCAACTACTAATGTGTATGACTGTAAAATCATCTTATGGCCAGATTAAGAATGTGCTTCTGAAGCACTAAATGCTTTAGATACTTCAATATAAATTAATAGTTTCCTGTAAGTCAATCATGGTAATAACTTACTTAAAAGGTTATGATGATGAGGTCACAAAGTTAGAGAGAAGTTCAAGTGCATTTAAATGCCAAGAGAACAATCCTAATTGTTCTGAACTCTTTTAACATTCCTTTTTTCAAGAATAATTTCATCTCTCAAACAGAAATCATTGTACATTTTGAAATCTTTTTTTCTTTTTTCAATAACTATGATAGTCCAAAAGTACCAGAGTAATATTTCTAAAAGTATTCCCAATATAAAGACAAACACTAGCAGTTCTGAAAGTGAAGGTACTACACTATCTTTGTGGGGGAACAGATTACTGTTACTGCTATATTTGTTTATGTATATCAACATAAAATGCAAGTGGATTTCATTCATATAAAATAGAGACCAGAGAAAATTCTCTCAACTGTCTATAATTTTTAATTTAAGCAGTTGTTTGAATCCATTATAGTAATAATGCAAAAGAATTGCTATTGCACCCTGTTGGAAAGATTTGGGGTCTGAAAGTTATGATTAATCTGCATTAGGCCTACATTTTATTTTGAGAATAAGGTCCAGCAACATTGATAGATCTTTTATAATGAATGATATTTTGTATGAATATACACTTCATTGAGAAGGTCTTGTTTTATAGAATATAATGTAACTTTCTGCAGCCCTCTATTTTTCATGCATTTTGCTTCTCATTGCCATACTGAACAGAAAAGTGGCTGCACAGGATCCATTTAGATGATAAGTGGAAATAGGTATGGAGATGACACTAATTGGCTTTCCAATTGTTCTCCTCAGCCTTGCTACTGTGTGTGAAAAGTATCTCTATTTGACTGTTGTGAACAGTTGGATCCAGAATTCTGGCTCCCAACTGCTAACATTCAGACTCTAGTGAGCTTCCTCCAGCCTGAAATGTGGCTGCTTTTCCCAACAGAGACCACAGCTGGCCAGAAATGGGCACTCTCTAGCAACAAGTTGGTGCCTTACAATTTTAGAGACCTGTTTATGGAAGCTGTTGGGAAGAAGCCTTAAGCTCCCATTGCTGTTTCCAGTCATTTCAGTTATAAGTTAAGTGCTAGAAGCACTCCTAACCTCTGGAAACTGATCTCTGCATGGTATGGTTATCAACAGCAATAATGGTTCACCACAAAAAGTATATATTGAAAGTACACCTTTGAAAATATCCTCCAATTAGCCAAGCAACCAAACAAAACTCCTTCATTTCAGATGGCACACATTGATTTTCTTTAGGTAATTGTTATTGACTTAAGTCTTCTAATATTATTGTACTTATGCTCTTACTTATGACAATACTTAGAAACAAGAATGAAATAAGTGAAATTTCCATTGTGCAGTCTTTTCACAGAATGAAACCTATGGATTAAATGTACATTTTAAAAATCAAAGCCAATGAAAGACACTTAAGGAAATGCTCAACATCCTGAGTCATCAGAGAAATGCAGATCAAAACAACTCTGAGATTCGATCAAAAACACTGATGACAACTTATGCTGGAGAGGATGTGGGGAAAAGGGAACACTTCTGCATTGCTGGTGGGAATGCAAGCTGGTACAACCCCTTTGGATGTCAGTGTGGAGATTTCTTAGAAAATTAGGAAACAACCTTCCTCAAGACCCAATAATACCAATTTTAGGTATATATTAAAAGGATGCTCAATCGTGCTACAAAGACATGTGCTCAACTACGTTCATAGCAGCTTTGTTTGTCACAGCCAGAACCTGGAAACAGCCTAAATGTCCCTCAACTGAAGAATGGATAAAGAAATTGTGGTACATTTACACAATGGAGTACTACACAGCAGAAAAAAAATAATGACAGCTTGAATTTTGCAGGAAAATGGATGGAACTAGAAAACATTATTTTGAGTGAGGTAACCCAGACACAGAAAGACAATTATCACATGTACTCACTCATAGGTGGTTTTTAAACATAAAACAAAGAAAGCCAGCCTACAAACCATAATCATAGAAAACTTAGACAACAATGAGGACACTAAGAGAGACTTACATAGACCTAATATACGTGGGAAAGTATAAAAAAACAAGATCTCCTGAGTAAATTGGGAGCATAGGAACATTGGGGTAGGGTTGAAGGGAGGAGGGGATAAGCAGGGAGGGGAGCAGAAAAAAATGTAGAGCCCAATAAATATCAATAAAGAAAAAAAAATAAAAAAAATCAAAGCCAAAATATCTACATATTATTCTCAAAAACACGGTTCTTCTGGGTATATGGTAATAGCCACTGAAATATGCTTGTTGATTAGTGAATTGTTTACTCCTCTGAGAAAATCTCTTAGCTTCTTTAAGTCAGTGTATTTGTTATTCATTGTGCTGGCACAGTTCCTGAATTACTGTAGATGCTACATAATCACAAGTGGAATTAAAATTATGTAATTACAATACTTTCAGGAATAAACATAAAGGTGAATGAGTATATGAGTATGTGTCTTTCTTCAAGCCATGAATTTTTCTTTTATTGAAAATAAACTCTTTTCTCATACAATATATTCTGATTATAATTTCTCCTACCTCTGCACCTCCCTATTCCTTCCAACCTCCTCTTTCCTTCATATCCATATCTTGTCTCTCTCTTTAGAAAAGAATAGGCTTCTAAGAGATAATGACCAATAATGTCAAAATAAAATAAAATTAGATGAATGGAAATAATATCATATCCAAGTAGAACACAGCAACTCAACAGGAGAAAAGGAGTTCCAAGAGCAGGCACAAGAGTCACATGTTGAAATGAGCAGGTGCCTTTTGTTTGTCCCGGCCACCTGGCTTGCTTAACTTCGAAAATAATCTCATAGAAATTGTATTAATTAAATCACTGTCTGGCCCATTAGCTCTAGCCTCTTATTGGCTAACTCTCACATCTTGATTTAACCCATTTCTAATAATCTGTATGTCACCACAAGGTCGTGGCTTACTGGGAAAGATTTAGCTTGTCTGACCTGGCACCTCCATGGCGGCTCTCTCTCTCTGCCCTGCATTCTTCCTCCCAGAATTCAGTTCTGTCTTCTCCACCTACCTAAGCTCTGCCCTATCAGGCCAAGCAGTTTCTTTATTAATTAACCAATGAAAGCAATACATAAACAGAAGGAATTCCTACAGCAGCCAGAGACACACTCATTTACATAGCCAAGAGTCCCATTAGCATATTAAGTTAATAGAAATAATATATACACAGAGGATGTGCTGTATCTTGTTGATTGCTGCTTCAGTTTTTGTGAGCTCATTTGCATCTTTCTTAGTTGATTCAGAGGACTTTGTTCTCCTTCCTGGTGTCCTATATCCCCTCTGTGTCTTATATATTTTCTGTCTCCTTGTGGGATTCCCTGAGTTCTGAAGGAAGGTATTTGATGGAGACATTCAATTTATATTCTCTCTGCACAATATATGGTGGTTGGTCTCTGCATCTGTTCCCATCTACTGCCAGTGGAAGCATCTCTGGTGAGACTGATCTATGAGTAGAGCAGAGTATTATTAGGAATCATTTTGTTGATTTTTTTTCAGACCAGTAGTATTTGGTTTTACCCTAGGTCTCTGAGATATCTAGTCTCTGGTTCTTGGTTACCCTAGCAGTATCAGGTATGGGTTTCTTTTCATGGAATGAGCTTTAAGTCAAATAAGACATTGGTTGGCTTCTACCACAAGTTTTGTGCCACATTGCCTTTGCATGTTTTGCAGAAAGGACAGATTGTATGTCAAAGGTTTTATGACTATATTAGTGTTTATTTTCCTCTTTCAGTAGCCTGTAGCGTACCTTCACACACCAAAAAGATGCAAACATGAAGGTTAAGGCTTTGTTTAGGTAATGCCATGACATCTTCATGCTCAATTTGTTGTGTCAGTATTGTCCTTGGCAATGAACTCTGCTGTCAGTGTGTAGAGAGCAACTATTTGTTTTAGCAACAGTGTGGGTTCTTTGGGAATTTACATAGGATGCCTTTGGCCAACAATTGTTGTAGAATATTATGCTAACTATGTAAACATGTATTACATCTGTTTATGCTGCAGAATATTACTTTGTGTAAAAATGTATTATTTGTTTATGCTGGATTTGTTTAACGATCTAAGAATGTGTGTTTAGTTATGTAAAGATATGTTGCATTGCCTAATGCACCTGATTGGTCTAATAAAGAGCTGAACAGCCATTATCTAGGCAGGAGAAAAGATATGTGGGGCTTGCAGGGAAAGAGAATAAATGAGAGAAAAAGATATGAGAGAAGGAGGAGGACAGAACAAGAGATACACCTCAGGCCAGAAGCCAGTAAGATGCCAGCCAGCCAGACATAGAGAAGCAGTGAAAGTAAGATATACAGAAGTAAAAAAGGTAATAAATTCTGAGGCAAAAGCTAGGTGTACAGAAACAGGTTAATTTAATTTAAATAGCTAGCCAAAAATATGCCTACGTTAGGCAAAATATTCAAAATTAATAATAAGTCTCTGTGTCATAATTTGGGAGTTTGTCGATGGACCAAAAGAAAAAGCTTGGTACAAAAAAACTTAGTCCCAGCACGGGAAACCTTACCAGTCTCCAAGTTATAACAAGTTGGAATTCCATATCCCCCATTACTAGGAGTCCTCATTAGGATCACCTGCATAGATTCCAGGAATTTTCCACTGTACTAGCTTTCGACAACAAACCCAAATGCTTCCACACACAATTCCAGCCATCTCTCCTGTCACTCTCTTCTTTCACCACATTTCCCCAAACTGGATCCACAAATCCAGTCCCTGCATGCCCAGAGTCTGCCCACAAAATTTATTCTATTTCGCCCTCCAAGAGAGATCCATGAGTCCTCCTTGTCACCTCAACTTTACCTATGTTGTGTGGGTCTATGGATTATATGATGGTTATAATTTATTTAACAGTTAGTATCCCCTTATAAGTGAATACATACCGTATTTATCTTTCTGGATCTGAAGGATGAATTTTTCTCAGTCCATTGATTTACCTGCAAACTCCACAATGTCATTATTTTTAAATAGCTGAGTAACACCCCGTTGTGTATGTACACCATAATTTGTTTAACCATTCTTCTGTTGAAGGACATCTAGGGTGTTTCTATACTCTGGATATTATGAATCAAGCCACTGTGAACATAACTGAACAACTGTTCAGTTCCTGTTGTAGGATGGAGAGTCCTTTGAAGAAACCAAAAGTGATATACCTGGGTCTTGAGGTAGATTAATTCCCACCTTTCTAAGGAACAACCATATTGATTTCCATAGCGGTTGTACATATCACTCCCATTAGCAATAGAGGAGTGTTTCCCTTGCTCCTCATTCTCATCAGCATGCACTGTCACTTGTGTTTTTTATCTTAACAATTTTGACAGATGTAAGATGGAATCTCAAAATAGTTTTGTTTTGCATGTCCCTGATGGCTAAGGATATTGAACATTTCTGTGTTTCTCAGCTATTAGAGATTCTGCTATTAAGAATTCTCTGGTTAGATCTATACTCTAATTTTAATTGGGTTATTTGTTTTTCTGATATCTTATTTATTGAGTTCTTTATATATTTTGGATATCAGTATTCTATTGGGTGTAGAGTTAGTAAAAATTTTCCCATTCTGTAGGTTGCCACTTTGTTCAATTGACAGTGTCTTTTGCCCTATTGAAACTTTTCAGTTTCATGTGATGCCATTTATTAATTATTGATTTTAGTTCCTACTCTATCAGTGTCCTGTTCAGAACATTTCTTCCTGTGCCAAGGTGTTCAAGGCTGTTACTCACTATCTTATTGGGATCGATATGTCTGCTTTAATGTTAAGCTCTTTGATACATCTGAAGTTGAGTTTTGTGCAAGTGATAGATAAGGACCAATTTGTATTCTTCCACATACTGATACAGTTATACAAGCACCATTTCTTGAAAATGCTTTTTTCACTTTTTATTTAATTTTTATTGTGTATTTCTGGATTCTTTTTCAAAAATCAGATGCCCATAGGTGTGTGGAGTTAGGTCAGGGGCTTAGGTTCAATTTCGTTGATCAACATCTCTATTTTTATGTCAAAATCATGCAGGTTTTATTATTATAGCTCTATAGTAAATGAAATTGGGAATGGTGAGAACTTCTGCAGTCCTTTTATTGCTCAGGCTAGTTTTAGCTATCGGGATTTTTTTTCTTCTATATGAGATTCAAAATTGTTCTTTCAAGATACACAAATAATTGTTTTGGAATTTTGATCAGGATTGCATTGAATCTGTAAATTGATTTGGTAGGATGGCAATTATTTTCTATGTCAATCCTGTCATGAGCACGGGTCATCTTTCCATCTTCTAATATCTTCTTCAATTTTTTTCTTCAAAATTTTTAATTGTTATCATAATAGACTTTCACTTGTTTGGTTAGAGTTACCCCAAGATATTTTATATTATTTGAGGCTATTGTGAGGGTATTGTTTCTCTGATTACTTTCTCAGTCCAAATGTCATTTATATATAGGAGGGCTACTTTTTTTTAGTTAATCTTGTATCCAGCAACTTTGATGAAATTGTTTTCAGCTGTAGGAGCTCTCTAGTGCAATTTTTGGTAGTTTCTTGTATATACTATTATATCATCAGCAAATAACAATACTTTGATTTCTCCCTTTCCAATTCATATCCCCTTGATCTCTTTCAGCTGTATTATTGCTTTAAAATTTCAAGTGCTATATCGAATAGACTTTAGTGGAATTGCTTTGAGTTTCTCTCCATTTAAACTTGTGGGCTATGAGCTTGCTGTAAATTGCCATTATTTTGTTTAGGTGCATGCTTTTTTCCCTAAATTTTCCAGTAATTTTATCACAAAGGGGGTATTGTGTTTTGTCAAAGGCCTTTCTGCATCTAATGAGATGATCGTGTGTGTGCGTGTGTGTGCGTGTGTGTGTGTGTGTGTGTATTTTCTTTCAGTTTGTTTATATGGTAGATTCCATTACTTATTTTTGTAGATAGAGGCTTTTTGTTCATTTCATGGTCACCCAGACTTGAAATAATCACACAGAAAAGATATTAATTCCAATACTGTTTGGCCAATAGTTTATGCATATTTCTAGCTAGCTCTTACATCTTAAATTAACCCATCTCTATTATTTCATATTTTACCATGAGTCCTGTGGTATACTGGTACCTGTGCACTGGCATCTTTCTCCTTTGGTGGCTACATGGCGTCTCCTTGACTCCACCTTCTTCTCTCTTCTATCTCTGCTTGAAATTTTCACCTTGCTCTATTCTGCCCTGCCATAACAGAAAAGTAGCTTTTCTGTTAACCAATGGTAATAAAACATGTTCACAACATACAGAGGGGAATTCCACATCAGATTTTTACATAATGAGCCATCCCTGCATCTCTGAAATGAAGCTTATTTGATCTTGGTTGATGATCTTTTCAACATCTTCCTGGATTCAGTTTGCAAGTATTTTATTGAGTATTTTTGCAGTTATGTTCATAAAGGAAATTAGTCTGTAATTCTCTTACTATGTTGAATCTTTATGCAGTTTAGGTATTGAGGTAACTATGACCTCATAAAATGAACTGACAATGTTCCTTCTGTTTCTGTTTTGTGGACTAATTTGAGGAGTATTGATATTAACTCTTCTTCGAAAATATGGTAGAAATTTTCAGTAAAACCATCTGACCTAGAGTCTTTTTGTTGGGAGACTTTTAATGACAGCTTCTATTTCACTAGGAATTACAGGTGTATTCAAATTGTTTATCTGATCTTGATTTAACTTTGGTGTGTTGTACCTATTGAGAAAATGATCTGTTTCTATTGGATTTTACATTTTGGTGGAGTTCAGGCATTTTAAGTTATTTTTTTTAATTTATCATTCTCTCATACAATGCATCCTGGCCACAGTTTCCCTTCCTTCTACTCCTCTCAGGTCCTCTTTTCTCTCCCTCCCATAACCACTCTCCATTCCCATCTCTTCCAGAAAATGGGAGGCAAGGTGAAAACTAACATCAACTAAACATGGTTCAGCAAGATACAATAAAGCAGAACACAAACCCTCACATCATGATTGGGCAAACCAATAGGAGGAAAAGGGTCCTAGTGCAGGCAAAGGAGTCAGTGACTACCTCACTCTCATTGTCATAAGCTTCCCTAAAACACCAGTACAACCCAGTGCAGACCCACATAGGATCTGTGGTTGCAACTATCTGTTCAGTCTCTGTGAACCCCCATGAACTCTGTTTAGTTGATTCTGAGGTCCTACTCTCATAGTGTCCTTGACCACTTTGAGTCCCACAATTCCTCATCTCTTCGTCTAGTGGAGTTTGTGAGCTCCAAGGGGAAGGGCTTGATGGAGACCATCAATATGGGCTTTCTCTCCATCTAATGTTTGGATGTGGATCTCTGTATCTGCTTTCATCTGCTGTTGTAGGAACCATCTGTGATATTGATTAGATGAGGCACCAATCTTTGAGTAGAGCAGAATATTGTTAGAAAATAATTCATTGATATTTTTAAAGCAGTCAGGTTTGTTCCTATCCTGCTACCTGCTACCCAGCCTCCTGTTCCTGCTCATCCAGGCAGTATCCAGAATGGGCTTCCTTTTGTGGCATGGGCCTGAAATTAGGCATTGGTTGGCCACTACCACAAGTTATGCATTACTATTACAACACATCTTGCAGACAGGATAGATTGTAGGTTAGCCAACAGTTCTCAACGTGTGGGTCATGACGCCTTAGCAAACCTCTATCTCCAAAAATATTTATGTTATGTTTCATAACAGTGACAAAATTAAATATAAGAAGTAGCAACAAAAACAATTTTATGATTGGGGTTAATCACAACATAAGAAAATTATATTATAGAGTTGCAACTTTAGGAAGATTGAGAACCACTGTTTAAAGTCTTAGGTTTTGTGGTGGGTTTGTATCCCAGTCCTACCACTGACAGTTGTTGTGGAATATTTCTTTAAACTGTGTGAAGATATGTCCCCATGATTGGTTTAACAAAAAGATGAATGGCCTATAGCCATGCAGGAGATATAGCAGGGAGAACTCTGGAAAGAAGAAAGGTAGAGTCACCAGCAAGACAGAAAGAAAGCAGGTTGGGGAGTACAGAGTAAAAATGACTGAACTACATAAAATAACATATATTAAAATATATGGGCAATTTAAGTTATAAAAAATAGGAATAAGCCTGAACTATTGATCAAACTTTCATGATTAATAATAAAATTTCCTGCTGCTGCCTATCCTCCTGCAACCTGGTAGATCTCTGAAACACAGCTTGTTCCAACACTCAGGGGACTTAAAAGGTAAGTAAATAGCCACATGGAAAGATGCCACACTCTCTAGGACCTCCACAGTAGGCCAAAACCCCAGGCCCTTCCCAAAACTACCTTGGCTTTTCTAGCCAGCCAGCAGGAAGTTTCTTGCAGCTAGGCTCCCCAAAAACCCAAACCTATTCACTGAACCCTGAAAGCTACTAGCCACACCCTGCCTAAGTGTTGAGAACTTGCAGTAATACTAAGGCAACCAAGAACTTACTACAACATTGAGGGGATTAAGAGAGAGCACCAAGAGAGCAAACCAGGAGAGAAGACCAAGAGAACAAGCATAGAGAGACCTCAGAGGCTTTCTGAGACAGACATTAACAGTACAGAGCAGATCAACAAAAACTCCCAAACACACAGACAGCCACTACAAGGATTGGGCCAAGACACAAAAATACTGCTGACCTTGTTTGAAGGAAGAGATTGGTAGGCACAATTGCATGAATTTCTCCAACAACCTAAAACACATCATGGTAACACCAGAACCCAGCGGTCACACAACAGGAAGACTTGATCATCCTAACCCAGAAGAAGTAGAAAAAAAACTTTAAATGTAACTTTATGAAAATGATGCA
>JAQHUG010000060.1:2349252-2378066 GCA_028555095.1 Dicrostonyx torquatus | reverse complement strand
TGATAATGGCACTGGGACCTATCTCTTCTGCATGTTTTCACTCCCACCAGCAATGGAGGAATGTTTCCACTGCTCCAAGTGCTTACCACTAAGAACTGTTATTTGTGTTGTTGATCTTAGTTATTCTGACAGGTGTGAGACGGACTCTCAAAGTAGTTTTGCATTTCCATGATGGCTAAAAATGTTGAACATTTCTATAAATGTTTATCAGCCATTGGAGATCCCTTTATTGAGAATTTTCTGCTTAGATCTATAGCCCATTTTTTAATCCTATTATTTTGCTAGGTATTCTCTTCTAAACTGCTATCTATGGACTCCTAGAATCTGCCCCATATCTGCCAGACCCTCTGGCTTTTAGGGTCTCCATTGAGAAATCAGATATAATTCTAATACGTCTGTATGCTTAGTATTTTGGTTATTTTGTGAAGCCATATATATTTTAAATTCCTATCAAATTATTTGAATAATATAAACTAAGCAAATAGAAATTATGTGCTTTATTGTAGTTGCTTATGTTTCCCTTTAGATTGGCCATTCTGAAACTAGCAAATTAGTGTTTTCTTGTCATGATTTCCACATTTGAAGTGTAAATGTATGGTCTTATGTGCAAAACTACATGAATAGTCTATAATTTCTTGTGGTATAAATGTATCTAGAGGATCTCTAACATTGGAGAAATTCTTTGTGAAATATACCTACAAGATATTGAACTATATAATCAATGTATCAGTTCTTAGGAAAAGAGAGAATTGTGGCACAGCTCTTTGTACTCTTTTAGAATAGAAAACAATGCTTTGAAGTTAGGACAGGTAGAGATGTACACACCAAGTAAAGGAAGGAACAAAGTACAAAATGAGAGGAAAATGTGAAAGAAACGGCAATAGAGATGAAATCCTTTATTGGTTAAATACACAGCTGAAAGGCCAGGAACTTGAATCTTCATGTATTAAATCTTTAGATATTCACTGGCTCTCCTCTAGTGTCTTGAACAACTAACAGCCAGAGAAAGAGTGAGATATTCATAGTTTTAAATCCAATATTCCATTTTCATGATTGGCAGGGGTTTCCAATTTTCTCTTTTGTTACAATTTCCTATCTGTTAATGAGGAACTCTTTCAAAACTTAATCACTGATTACACAATTTCCTTAGATTCAACAATATTTCCAGTCGATAAATTCACTGGCTAGATATTTCTCTTTCCTGTTTCAGAAACACACACACACACACACACACACACCCTAATGTTCTAATGTGAGGGTTCAAAATGTGTCTTATAAGTTTTATTTGAGTTGTTTTCCCTTCCATCGTTAAGGGTTTGGGTAGCTCCAAATGTAGAATCTTTATTTTTCTAAGTTTTATAAAATTATCTGTTTTTATATGAACAACTTGTTTGTCTTAAAATAAGGTAGTGGCTTTTAGAAGTATTATTTATTTACTGATGGCAAGACAGGTTTTATACTCACTCTTTTTTTACAGTTTTAAACATCCCAACAGAGAGACCACATAGAAAGCAGTTGCCCCCTGTTTTTCATCTTTTTTTTCTTTGATGGAAAGGTGATAGGGCGGATATGGAGGTGCCTGTATTTTGAGCAGCAATGATCCAAATGATTGTCTGTAGCTGAAGGTAGCTTTAGAAAGAGGGCGATGGGAATAGGTGTGCTTTTATTATTACTTTCCCCATCCCAAAATGTTCAGATCCCAATACTACCAACCCTCTTTTGTGAGATGGGCCACCGATGCCCCCTCTTTGCAAAAACCTGCAAAAGCAGGAAAGATGGGAAGATATGGTGCTAAGATCTCCCCCTGGCGTCACCCTATGCTACCTCTTTTTTTCCTTTTCCTTTTTTCTTTTTCTTTCTTTCTTTTTTCTTTTTTTTGTTTTTGTCTTTTTGTTTGGAAACTGAAAGCTGTCCCTTTGCTCTGGAGTGCAGGGATCATACATTCCGGAAGCTGTCCGCTGGCAGCTGTTGCCACCCTGGGAGGAGAACAGCTGGAAGCTTTGATGCGCTGCAAGATCAACTCTTCCGGTTAATTAGCGCCAGCCACAGCTCCAAACGTGCCTTACTGCAACCCCTAGTGGGCTCCCAAGGCAGCAATAGCTGGTCTTTCTGCCAGTGTGTTCTTGCAGAGGGAAATTAAAAAGTATGCGTGCACACAAGCATATTTACACACAACCTTCTTTTGCACTCAAGAAAAACATCAGTAAATGTTTTTAGGTCAAAGACACCGTGACTCCTGGCGATAATCATTTCTTTAACTTGAAGTAGGGAGTCCCCAGGAACACAAACCGGGCTTGCAAACCTTGATGCGCTCTCAGTGCCTGGCTGTTTCTGGGGTTGATTTGTAGGGGTAAGCGTTTGGGAGTCTGCAAAGACTCATGTTCTTTTTCCAGTTGATGCTGCTCCCCTGGCTAAGCATTTGGTATCTCCCACGGTCTCTTGCTTTCGCTTGGAAGCCTGGAAAAAGGCAGTTATGGGCGTCGCCGGCGCCCTTCCCGGAACAGTAAAGGCTTGTTGGAGACAGCGCCAAAGCCTCCCCACTTCAGTCACATCTGGTCCAAGCCATGCAGATGTTAGCGGTTGGAGAGTGCCTCCTTGCGAGGCGCCCCAAAGTCTGGAGCATGCCCAGTGAGGCTCCTAAGGCTCCCCAAGCGAGTTTCTGGGTGTGCAGATTCCACTTCTCCGCTTTTTCGAGGAAGCTGAAGTGGGTGGGAAGGGAGGGATCCCAGGCTTGGGGCAGGGGAGTAGGTAGGTTCGCTTGGGTTAGTGCCCTCCTGCCCAGCTAGGTGAGGACTAGAGCTGTTTGGGGAACCCGGGGCCAGAATGGCCAAGCACAGGAAGATTAAGAGAGCCTTCTACACACACACACACACACACACACACCCTGTTCCTTGAAGATATTGTTAGGTCTGACCTGTCTTGCGGTCCCTTGGTGCGCTGGGGTCATACTGACAATGGAAGACAGTTTGGAGTTGCTCTCTATACACACCAGTGAGAGCTTTTGGGTACCCTAGTACCACATTCACCTGCTTGGCTTTTCTGAAGAGCAAGGAAGAATAGGACATTAAGAGGAACCCATAAAATGTAACCCCCACTTTGGGGTTTATCCCACACACACTAAAGTTATACTGGCAAGTGACTTCTCATATTTTCTAAGTTGGTCTTGCAGCTTTACGCATTGAAGCTGTAATGGAGAGTTTTAGCGCGTGTGTTTGTGTGTGTGTGTGTGTGTGTGTGTGTGTGTGTGTGTACGTGCGCGCGCGCTTGTCTGCTTATGCATATCATGAATGGGAAATACTGTCCCGGGTTGATTCTGAGATTAACAAATACTCCTTCGAAGTCTCCATTCCACCTCATCCTCGAGAGAAAATAATAATAAATGCTGGTCATGTGAGAAGAGAAATTTTCCTAGTGTGGTCTAAAATCAAAATTTTGCTTGTCCATATTGCCTTTTGCTCTGGTACCGAGCTTTTTCCTGCTCTTTCCACCCTCAAACAGTCCTGATCATTCTCAGTTCCACTTCCCTTCCTCTGCTTGTTACCTGCTTCTTCAGCCCTCCTCCTCAGCCCCTCCCAGCTCAACCCCCACCTCCCGGGGCTCAGCTGCGGCTAAAACCTGGAGTCTTGGGGAAAAGAAAAAAGGAAAAAAAAAAAAAGCCTAGGCTGTGAAGCTGTCAAACCGGGCATGCTCAGTAGACAGGGCAGGTTTTTTGGTCTCGAGTAGCGGAGAAACATTTTTTGCACAACCGCGACCAGCCTTAGAGCGCAGCGGCGGCAGCCACGGCAACATCAGCACAGCCATCAGCGGTGCAGACGCCGGGCACCCGGGAGCGCGGCGAGCTCTGGCTCAGCCTGGAGTTCACCTCCCAGTGCCCCAAGGCTTAACATACCTCTTTTGATCTCTCTCCCTCTTCTTCTTCTTCTTCTTCTTCTTCTCTCTCTCTCTCTCTCTCTCTCTCTCTCTCTCTCTCTCTCNTCTCTCTCTCTCTCTCTCTCTCTCTCTCTCTCTCTCTCTCTCTCTCTCTCTCTCTCTCTCTCACACACACACACACACACACACACACACAATTTCATTTCACATACACATATGTATACACACTAGCTTGAAGAAAAGAATAACAACAAAAGCAAAAGAAAAAAAAAAGCGACCCGGGAGCGAACACCCTCCTGGCAGCGATCGTCCACTGGCACGATAGTAGCCAGGTTCGGTTCTTGCCCCCAAGCGACCGCGGACTGAGAGCGCCGCCGCCGCCAGCTGGAGGAGAGAGATGCGGGGGCCCGAGCGGCAGCTCGAACAGTAATGTGGATTTACAGTCATTTCCCGCAGGAACCAGCAAAGACGCCCGAAGTCCAGGGCACTTTCAGCACCGAGCGGAGCTGAGCACCTGGCGAGGAGGCGGGGGACCGCACCTGAGGACACCACTGAAACTTGCGCCTGGACTCGGTAGGTCCTTTTCTTCTGGCTCTTACTTTATTCCCTCTTGATCCTGCCTATCTTCTGCCCCAAGGACTCTGGGCGAACTTCCCCCCCTAGGATGCGGTTGCGGATGATGACTTCTGGTCATGAGAAGCTGGTTGCGCCGGTTCTGGGACTCCTGCTGGAGGAAACAGAGCCTTTGCAACCTTTTCTCCACATCTCCTTGTGCCCTAGGGATCTGGACCACTAAGGAGAGATGGGGAGGTTGGCCTTGTTGTCAGTTCAAGCTTCCAACTGGCCCTAGGGACACTGTCCTTCCAAGGTTCGGTGGGTTTCCCAGGTGGCACTTTTGCCAACCAACTCCTTCAGTACTGTTAAGAGGGCTGCTAGCCTCTGCTTTCGCGCAGACCAAGGCACTCTAACAAGTGGACCAAGGTGCATGGAGTGGCAAGTGGGAATGGTTTATCCAAAAGGAAAGGAGACAATCACCTCCTGCATTCCTTCCACCTGGAGCATCCACCAGGGCTCTGCCACTCTGGGTGACCTCCTACCATCTCTCTAAGAGAAGATACCCAGGGGCTAGAATGGTACTATAAAACCTGTTTGCTTCTGAATTGGTATTCCAACCTCACTCAGGGAGTTCGAGTTCTAGGGGATTGCTAGGACCCTTACTGAGGCCCCACCCAATGTGTCTTCTTACACCCCAATCTGTGTCAAAGGAAATAATCATTACTGGGCACTGAGTGCTTCAATAGCCGTCGGTGTTGGCTTTAACCATGCGCTCATCTGTGCGGGATTGTGTGTTTTTGCGTTTCTTACTGAAAACGTGGTGTCTGGAATCCAGCCACGGCTAGTAGATCTGCCAAGAGGCAAGCACCCGCTAGGCATGCCTGGGGAAATGTAACCTCAGCTTCTCCCATTCCGGGAACAGGCGTGTTGCCAATTCAGTTTTAAGATGCTTTGCCTAGAGGTGTGGAAGGCAGCCCTAATGCTACTTGGTGAGTGGATGAGCTCGCAGTCAGTACCCTATTTAAACATTTCAGCAAACCGGGTGCAGCTGATTGTTTACAATTGCAGAGACAGCCGTTCTCACTCCACTAGTGGATGTCCTCTCCATGTCCATTTCACCACTGGGAGAGTAGGGGCGGGGGCCTGAGCTGGCTTTTAGCTAGTACTTGCCATAGGCAGCTTTGGGTTTAGCAGATCTGCATCACTGCTACTGGAGATATGCTAATATGGTAGAAAAACTCTACCCCTTCGGTACAAAGCAATTGTTCAGAATATGCCTCAAAGTTCACAGGCTTTTCTGAGCACAATAGCCCAGTTGTGTATTTATAGTGGTCCCAAGAAACATGAAGAGAAGTTCTCTGTGTCACAGAAGAGAAATTAGATGTCATTTGAATGTAGAGACCAAAAGGAAATGAAATGCCCCAGTGAACTTTAATAGGTATCATTAGATAAACATTTAATTGATTGTATTTGCGGTAAGGGTTGCAGGCAGTTTCCTTGAATTTGAGATTGTTGTTCTATGATTATAATTAGCAAGCCAAGTATTCTCCACTGAAAGCATCAATTGATACTTTAGTCTGTTTCATGAAGACATTGCAAATGTCTGCTCTATTGTACCTTTGGCTGAAAGAAAACCCCTACCTATCTTCCTCCTCTGAAATCTTCTGACCTGTAGCAGAGGGTACTGGAACAGTGACAAGCAACAGTACAACCTAAAAGAAGAAAGCTCCTTTTTAATGAAAAGACTATCCACAGCCTTAAGTTCTACCCAGTAATTATTCTGCACTTGTTTACTTGCCTACCCCTGCACTGTACATCTCCAAATGTCTGGGGTGGGGTGCAGAAGGCTTCATATGACCTCTAAAGTAGGTACTGGAATAGCAAAATTTAAGTTTTGACATTTTTATCCCAATTTTCAAGACTTTTTCAATGTTCTGTTAAAGAATTTACCATTGCAAAGTTCTTATAAACGGGGGTTAAAATGTTTCAGGTATGATAAAATAAGGTTGCAAACTTTTGATACAAATAAAATAAAGCCATGATGTGCATTTGCAAAGGAGTTCTGGTCATTTATAAAATGAGTCCATGAATCTAGATGTTAATTAAAACTTTGCAGGTTGTTCAACATAATTTTAAAAATCAGGTGTCTCTGCAAAACAACTACATAAAGGAATACTTAACAGTTTCATAATGACAATAACAAAATTCACTTTCTAGAACAATGACAAAAATTAGGGATAAACACTTGGAATTAGATGATATGGTATTTGCTTTTGCATCTAAGATTCAATTATGGATTAAGAATAGATAGGCATATCATTTGATAATTATAGAGTGAGGCGTAAAAGAAAACATTGTTTTGCAGAATCATGGTGCTGTAATGATTGTTAACTGAGTGTTCAAATATTCAAACGTAAAGGTGTACTGAAAAGGAAAATCATAGTATATGGAATTATCAGGTCCCTCAACGACCCATTTCAAAGTTTGGATATTCTAAAAGTCTCAGTGTTTGAGTTCAGCTATCATATGTGTGAATAGCATTGACATGATCACAGCTTCCCTTATGCTCATTGTGTCTTTCTTCCACCCTTTATATAGTTTCTTGCTGAAAGAGAACTGTGTAGCAGTCACATTTATTCTGTATAATACTATCTTAAATAATCAAACTGAAAATTATTATTTGATGTTACTTTTGAAAATAAAAGCCTAATGGAAATTTATTTTTTGTGACAATCTTTAAAACCCTGTAAGTGAGAAATTTTAGTGACAATTAGCATAACAAAATATTTTTTTACTTTCTACACTGGAGAAATGCTTTCAGAATTCACGAGGGAAATTTTTGTGACAATTAACAAAATAATTTTTTTTCATATTCTACTTTGGAGATAGGTGTTTAGAATTTATGTAATATTTTCATGAAGCTCGCTTTTGCTGAAAGTCTCTCAGCTTCAGATTTAAGTAAAGCTATTAAGTCTTCAGTGTACATTATGATTTATCAATTCCCTAAGGTTTCCTAAATATGTTAATCTGTTAGTTATGAATATATTTAATTATATATGACTTAAGGTCAAGATAAGACTGATAATTTGAGTACCTGACTCAAAGACAAATCTTTTTTAATTAAAATATTTTATCACACTGTTGATATTTGTTTCCTACTTGTTCGCGCTCTCTCTCTCTTCCTTTGAAGAAATTTTTTGTGTGTGTGAACATCATTCATTGGAAACAAAACACAAAGGCTAATTTTATTAAAATGTTTTATGTGTGTGTGTGTGTGTGTGTATAGTTCTTAATTTTCTGTCAAATTTAAACCTGAACAATCTTTTGTGACTACTTTACAAAGCTTCTCATCATTTATCATGCGGAAGGAAATGAGAATTGGATTACTAGGACAACAACAGGCAGACGAAATGATAAAATCTATTACATTATGAAGAATTTTACAATTCTGATTACCAGCATATATCCATAACTTCAAAAGTGAATGCTATTATAAAAATTAAAAGAATTAAAATTTCAGAATTGCTCACATAAACAATAACTGATTTCAGTTACCTGCAGATCCTACTAGATTAGATTATTCTATTAAGTGGAGATTGAAATTTTTTTCTACCTTAAGAAAATATCCTTCTCACATAATATAATACTCAGCCATTATTGGTAAAATTAAATTAATGCATGACTCACATGCCTAAATGTGTTATTTATATTTCTTTTGTTTCTTTTTTCTGTTGAATCCTGTTAAAGCTGCAGAAAGTAAATACCAATCTGCGCCATGCAGTTAGAGCAGGTGAATGCTATTAAAGGCTTTGCACAGTTTTTTATTATTGTGAATAACATGGATGGTTCAACTACAGTTGTCACTTCAGTAACAGTGTTCTCTTATGAAGGTTATATTATGTATAGTGATATTGTAGTTTTATACACATGATGTGGTATGGTTAAAAAAAGGCAAAGATATTGCTTACATTTAAAACTCATGGAAAAATAAGACTAAATAAATTGAAATATGGTGGTATAAACTGAAAATTATTGTAAACCATTTATGTTAACTTATCTGTGAATATTATCACATTCAATTTAAGCAAGCTAGTTTTACTTAGTGATAGCAAACAAATTTACAGATGATGATGACGATCACCGATATTTTAAAAATACTAACATTTAAGAAAATTGAAAACTATTAAATTTTTATGTAACTTCAATACTTATTTCTAGACCTGTAAGTATAATCTTCGATAATTTACAACTTTAAAAAATATTCTCAATTGAACTTCCTGCCCAAGCACCTACTTTTGGTAAACAATAGCATATGGTAAAATGTGCATATATGCCAAATAATCACTACCTCCCGGATGATGTTTTTAATGTGATGTAATGATTCTGAAATATTGGATTTTCCTCTGCTACCCTAATCTAGCTGTAAGAGTGAAGTTAATTAGAAAATCAACACATCGATATGTGTTTGGAATCTTTTTTCGGATTAATGGATCATCTTTGTAAAGCTATTTTTCTGGAGCCTTTTTATTTTTGTTTCTCTCAGGTCTGTAACACAGTTAATATGTTTTCTGAATATTTATGATTTTATCTGGGTCTCTGTGTAAGACCCAAATGTGTGCATGCAACATTCCAACTGTCAACTGTTTGAGACAATTCAAACTAACCTCTGGTTGATTGAAACAATGTTTTACTCAGTGTCTGAATGTTTTGGAGTCATTTAACATGTGGTTGACTATTAATACATTTGTAGAAAAAGAAAATAAGTAAAACTAAAAAAATGTATAAAATATCTTTAACACCTTTGAATTTCTATGAGATACGTAATAAAACAAATTTCATTCTAGAGCCTTCTATGAATTATATGAAATACCACTTACATTCCCAAACTATTACAAAATCAAAAATATACCAACTGGCCTTTACAAGAAGCCAGAAAATGCAAACCTTTTTAAATCTGCAATTCTTTATCTTTCACCCCCAAAGATTTATCAGTTTAAAAGTTAACAGGTTAGATGTTAGCTTCTCATGATTTTCTATCCCTCATTTCCCAATAGTCTTCCTACTGCCAAGAAAACTAGATGGGACAGAGAGCTTGGAGTCACATATTCAGGGCAGGAGCTTCCTTTTTAATTTTAAGTTAGCTTGTTGGTCCCTGAAAGTTACTGCAAAGGTTGTAGAATTGAACTTGTCAGAGAGAAGTGATTAAGCAGTACAAAACATCAGCCATTTTTTCTTAAGATTTTAATTGCAAACCTCTTCTATACCTGCTTAAGAAGGTTTTAAAAATAGTCACAAAAATAGAGGTTAGATTTGACATTCTTGTTGGTATTTATGTAGTCTACAAAGCATTTTTGTTCTATTAGGACATTCACAGCTGTAAAATAGTTTTGTAATAGTTATTACATTGAAAAATATATTCTTCCTAATTATGATTCTGGAGACTTTGAGGAACCCTACTTAGTGATCACAGTAAACTAAATACAAGTGGTGTTTGAATTTTTGGGTACAATTGGTTAGTTTTCCTGTTTAAATAGAAATACAATTCTGTTAAAATATCTATAATCTATTTTTCTTTATTAGAGACCAAATGTATTTGAATGCATTTATTTGAAATTCAGAAAAGAGTTATTTTACCCATCACTATAAAGCATACTGATTATTTTAATTTTAATTAACTAAGTTGTCACTTGATAAGTAGTCGACAATGAGGAAATTGCTTTTTAATGTTTCTCATATTTTGTTGTAACAATTTTGTGACTGATTACAACTTGTGAAATGGAATTTTGGAATCATAGTCTCTAATATGAGCTGTAGGTTCTGAAAATCTAATGGATTTTCTTATGAAATATTGTTTCAAACAATTTTTTTATATTATGGCTAAGAAAAAGCATTTTTCAGTGAGGATTGTTGTAATGAAAAAGAAATGTTTGGTTGTCTTAAAAAGGTCAGAAGGTCTTTTATGTTTTAAATGCAGCTACTTAAAATGCAAATGTCCTAGACAGAATTATGAGTGATAGATTAGGGCATTTATTTAATGTTTTAGAAAAGCAATTACTTACATTTCTATCTTATAGATAATACCAGGAATATTTTACTATTGCTGAATTTTGAATTGTATGTATTTTGTTACCTATTTTGTTGGTGTTTGCTTGTTTGAGCTATAGCTGTATAACAAAAACAAAAATTAGGTCACATGTCACTGATGAACATGAAGAGTACCTATCACCTAAATCTATTGCATCCTGTTGGTTTCCTCTAAACTTTATGTAAATACTTGACATTTGGGGGAATAATGAAATAATCAGTATGTTAGCTGTGTAACTCATAATATCTGATCATTCTTTGTTGTATGCTCAGGTTCGAAGGAGTTATAGCTTTCATTTCTCTTTTCAAAATATGATATACTTACTATTCAATTGTTTTCCTATTTAGGTGAAATATATTATAAATATTTAGTGTGCTGGTGCACATATAGTCACTTCCAGAATTCAAATATGGTTATATTAAAGGAAGTCTATTTTCATTTTTTGGAATTAGTTTAGTGTTTTTAGCTGCCTATATGAAATGAGGATTTGTATACTGGCTAAAAGAAATTTAAATGATTCTCCATTTGCATACTTCAGGGAAAATCTTATTACTGACTAAGGTCAAAGAGAAAAATTCCCAGTTGCATGTTTTTGCATAATTGGTGGATTCTAAGTGTGTCTATTTCATCTAATGTCTCTATCTGGTTTAGACACCTGCCAAAGAGAAGGTGCCAGATTAGATGGACAATTGGTTTATTAGATATCACCATCCCTGAATCCCAGCTGCATGCAGACATTTAAAGAAAACTCTTCAGTTGTTCAGCTAGAGTTGAAAAAAAAAATGATACTACAGATGGCCCATCTCAATAATCCAGATTTTTTTCAGGTACATTTAAAATTAAATGTCCTAAGAGATGATTAATTCAGGAAAGTTATTGATAATGAACTCATCTTATGCTACACATCCTTTGCACCCTTGATGATGCCTTATTAAAGGTGTCTTAATCTTGGTAATTACCACCTGTGTTTAAATATAGAGGTGTATAAATATACTACAACCACACAGTGACTGGAAGCATTCTAAACCTGAAATTTTGCCTCTATCCCTAGCTAACTTAGTTCCTAACAACAAAATATTTCTGTTCAACATTTTCAATTTATAGTCTGTGCATTATGTTTCCGACTTTTAATGCTAATGATTTCCTTTTCTAAAGCTGTTTTGCTTAATTGAAAACGTTTGAGAGATATTGATGTAAGATCTGCTCACTTAAGTAGCCCCAAAATGTGTGTGTTGATGTGTAAGGATGAAATTGTTTTCTGTGGAGAATATTTATTAAACATATGTACATTTTCACACCAACTTCGAAAGCATTGTGTACAGAAATGTATCTCCTCTGTTTGCTTACTGTACAGTTTTAAAGAATATGCTTCTGTGCCTGAGCCTCATTGCATCTGTAAAGATTTAAGCAACATAGGACAATAGCAGCACAATTGCTAGGCAAGTCAAGTAAAGAAATTCATTTTGAGAAGATAGTTTTAATTTTACTAATGAGATCTAGTGAACTCTAAGAATGAGAGCTATGCAGTTGAGTAGAAGTTGTAATGACACACAAATTCTCTGGCTCATAATTTTCTTTTTAAATTTATTTATGTATATATATATATATGTACACATGCGTGCATACACATATGCCATACATGAAGAACAGAAGACAAATTACAATAGTCAGTTTTCTACTTCCACCATGTGGTTACTGGAAATTGAACTCAGATTGAGCATGATGACAAATGCCTTTACCCTTTTGCCATTTTACCAGCCCTAGATTTGTATTTTTATGGAAGGTTTACTTTTAGATACTTCAATATAGATATTATTTTTATTTCTAATATTTTGTGCAATAAAATCTCAACATTTAAATTTGGTTTGGAATCCAAGAAGTATTAACACAAGTAAGTGTGCTTTTTATTTTTATTTTTGTCATTTTCTCCTATTTGAGATAGTGCCTTGACAACTTGTAAACCTGATGCAATTTAAATATAAACAATTAGAATGCAGTGCAAGGACAATATTATAATGGTTAATTTATCACAAAGTGGGAAATATTCACAATGTATTTTGTAAAATACAGAATACAACATGGTTAAGGAAATGTATAAAATATAATAAAAGAATACTGATCCCACACACTCAGTAAAGTACTTGGTTGCAGTATTTGGTTGCTGAAGAAGCATAGCAATATAATCAATATTTACACAGAATTTAGGAAAAATAGGTAAACGTTCATGCATTTTCTCTAAATGTACTTTACATGTCATGTGGTAGCTTTTCTTTTACTACATTCATCAATTTTTGTAGATTTTGTCATACATCAAAAAAAATACTTTTCATGAATAAAGCTTCTCATCTGATCATTTTTTCATATATTTGAAAAACTTTTACAAATACTTCTGTTGACCTCATTATACAAATTCATTCAAAAGACTTATCTATGGAAGACAAACATATAGGCATAATATTATCTTGTAAGGGATTCTCCAAGAGAAATAATTAGAAATTTCTGGAAGCTCAAACATGATAAGGCTTTATCAAAGATGGATTGCTCATATTAATCCTGTTGTAGATTTTCTAAATTTATTAGTGTGAAATAAGTGTGTGGGTGCCCATTACAGTCCCTAAAGGGTGTCAGATACCCTGGAACTGAGGTATGAGTGGTTGTGAGGTGCTTAATAAGGATGCTGGAAATTATAATTGGACCCTCTAGGGGAGCAACATATGTTAATAATTGGTAAGCCATCTTTCCAGTATTCTTAAATTAATTCTTAATGGGTACCCCTGGATATTTTAGTTAGAGAGTAGGACTTACATTCTACGTGGCATAAGGATAGTGAAAGGCACAAACTAAATTAGGCACAGAGAATACCTATCAAGAATTAAAGTGTTTCATATGGAGATCTGGAGATCAGGGATCGAACATAATATCTCATTTTGTGTTCCTGCATGTACCTGATATACAGACAGTATTTAGTACTTAAGTACTGAATGCAAGAATTTTCCTGCATAGAAATTATTCCAGAAAATGGCAATCTTTCTGATGTTTCTTAAAACCCAGGAAATTTGCTATACTTAAAAGCAGAAATTGTCTATATTGTATGAGAAATTATTGAATCAGTGGTAGGTTTGAGATGAGGTAGGGGTGACCAGTTGTCATAGTTTACTTTCCTGTTGTTGGGATAAACATTATGATCAGCAGGAACTTGGTGGGGAGGAGGCTACTTAACTGACAGATTACATTAATCATTGAGGAATGCCAGGGAAGTAGCTAGAGATATGAACCAGGAGGCAGGAAAAAGGAGACAGGAACAGAATCAAAAGTCCGTGAGGAAGGCTTCTCACTGGCTTGCTCCGTGGCTCACGCTTATCTAGGCTTTTATACCACCCAAGCTTGCCTACCTAGGAAAGGTGCTACTCATAGTGGCCTGGGTCTTCTTATATCAATTAGAAATCAAGATAATGCCACAAAGACATTGCCACAAACTAAAATGATCAAAATAATCCCACAGTTGGAGTTGCCTCTTCCCAGGTGATTTTTTCCAAAAGGTAATTCCTGTATGGAGGGCAGGTTGGATTTGATTAGAGACTGTACTTCAGGGTGCAGATCTAATGGTCACAGTGATAGTAGAGAGAAGATAAATATATGAAACCTACCCTAAGACTCGTTATGCATTATATGGTTCACAAAAGAAAAAAATTGTTTGAGTGGATAATGAGGTCAGGTTTGGGATTATTTAATGGGCAATAGCTTAAAGACATCGAGATGGAGTTAGATTTTTAAATGATTCAAACTGAATAATTTTATCAGTTCTGAAGGTATATATTTGGGAACCATCAGTCAATCAATGCAGTCATTAAACTTACAAGAATGGATAGTTAGGATCCCTTACAGACTGCAAAGAAAATACAAAGGAAAATATGACATTTGCAAAAACACTGCACTTTAGGAAATTAGAGATGTAAAAGGAAATATTCCATACAAAGTTATGATAAGAGTTGAGTTAGGAGAAAATCCAAATAATGAAATAAATGCTAAGAACAAAGAATTTTGTAATGCCACTAGGAAAGAGGTATCAAAAGTACAATTCATGAGAGAAAATACGAATGCAAATAAGTGTTGTTTTAAAAAAAACTCCAATTTCAATAATCAAAAGAAATTCTATTAAGTAGGTATGGCATTTCAGTTATGCAAAGTGAATAATTTCTAGCTATGTTCTGTAGATCATGACTATCACTGCTAGAAACAATACAGAAAATATATATGAGAAATTTTTGATCAGATAGAGTAATTGTGAAAGTCCTAATTCTTAGAGTTATACCAGCAGGCAAAAGCTATAATCAAGCCAGTTGACAAATGGTTAACTCAGGTGATTCTACCTACAAACTCTATTTTTTTTAACCTGAGTTATTTTTCTCCCCACTAATTAGCATCCTAGACCAAACTATCATTGTTTTTTTTAAATTGGGACTAAGTAATAGTATTCACAAATATTGTTATATTCATTGTTGCCCTCTCTATGGTTTTTTACACAGAAACCATTATGATTTTAAAATTTCAGTAACATCCATGCTTTGTCTCATCCAGGCCTGTTAGCCAGAGCAATCAAATATATCACATATAAAATGTAAATTAAAGATTGAAGGAAAAATCATTAAGGTCCACAAGACTCTGCCTGATTTGGATATCAGACTATGTACTGTATTTCCTATTCAACCTTGGTAAATCTTTGTATGCACTTTGACTTCTGCTTTACTGCTTAAACATACCATGATGTTTTGTCATCCAGGACCTTTGTGCATAGATTTTGCTGTGTTTGTTTGAAATATTTTTTCCAGATTCCTATGGGTATAACTTCTCATTTTATTCACATGTTTAAATAATTATTATTTCATCATAGCTACCTAGTCTGATTTTGCATTGATTTCTATTATATTCCTTCATTATTCTCTCCCCTTTTTTGTTTCTATTTTCTATCATTTTAGTTAAAATTACTCAGTATCATACTGTGTTTTTGTGTATACTTTATCAACTCCTTTATCATATTGGCTCCATGAGGCCATTAGCTACTAGCCTTTTTTTCAGCACTACATCCATATAATCTGGAAATGTACCCAACATGTAGAAAGTGCTTCCTAAATATCAGTTTAATAAACAAAGAGATAATAAAGACCTGATAGAATTTTAATTGGTAGAGATTTGGAAGTTTCATCAAAACCATTAAGAATTTTGTACCCAGTGGCTATTCTTGTAGATTAGTGGTGGAACATTTGTCTACCATATGTAAGGCCCTGTATTCTACCACTAGTACTGCAAAACAACGTATTCTTTTTTCATTTGTCAGAGTAACTCTACTTTTGAGAATTTTTTCTAAGGAAATCACATGAAATATAAAAGAATTCATTTGCAAAGGTTTTTTACCAAAATTTTTGTAGATGGTGGAACAAATGTACAACAAGGGGATTGCTAAATGATTTATGATATATTAAGAAAATGAAATATTTTATTATTACTAAAGACAATATTTACAAATATTTTATGTAAAAGGAAAATGTGTATATTATACCGGCAAGTAACAAAGTTAGATAAGAAACTATATGTACTCAATATACATACAAAAAGATTGAAAATCATTGTGCAAAATTACTAAAAACAAAAAGAACTGTGTTTGGAAGAGGTGGATAGGGATGGTATTTTTTATTTTTCTTTTCTATGCTTTTAGATGTTCTATAACAGATTATCTGTCTTTCATTATCAGAGTATATGCACAAGAGAATGAGGAAATACAAAGCACAAAATAATTATTGATACATTGCAGTACGGTGTAGATGGCAGATTAGAATAAACCATTCTCGGGCGGTGGAGCTAGAGGGAGAAAAATAAATCAGATAGAACTGTCTCTGACTGTTCTGAAGTCCACAGGCAAGTGGAATTATTGAAAGCCACTAGTGAAATTTAGTCTTTATTCATTAGAGAATCAAGGAGGTCTGAGTTTATCCTGTCAGTATTTGAAGAGGATGTTAATGGAAGATTAGGCAAGTTAAGACTTCTATTGCTGTGAATAGCACTAACAATTTGCTTCATGTAAAATAGAAGTGATTACTCACTATATTTCTTCATGTAATGTAGTAAAAACAATTAAGTAAAGTTAGACTACAGATTACTTGGCAATTCAGCCACAGTCACCTCTAATGGAAAAGAAGAAAAATAGCATTGACAAATTTTGGCAGGTCTCATCATTAGAAATACCTATATTGCCAGAAAGAAAAGAAGCTGCAGCCAATAATGTAAACCTCAAAGTTCTTTAGGCCCAGGGGAAAAAAGTGACAATACAGAGTGGAGCCACATTAATTGTCTAAGAGATCATTGTAATAGGGAAACTGTCTCTGTTATTAACACAATTATTTTCTACAAGTTCTTTGAGTAAATGCTCTATTAGAAAAATAGCATTTGGGTTTTCAAAGCACAGAGAGCAACACAGAGAGATAAAGTCATTCGTAAAAGAACGTATAGTGACTTACATGCAACCTAAGGCCCTTGGAAACAGAAATGGTGTTAATATAGCTGCGACAGCTAAAATTATTAAGTAATTGAATAATTATTAAAAAGAAATAAAAATTGACCCTTTTCCTAATTTAATAGAAATTACACTTTTGAAATCTATTGAAGATATAACTTCTATACATATATATCTATATTTCACATATGCATATCTATATTCATATTTTTTGTTTTTTGAGACAGGGTTTCTCTGTAGCTTTGGAGCCTGTCCTAAAATCAACTCTTGTAGACCAGGCTGGACGTGAACTCACAGAGATGCACCTTCCTTTGCCTCCCAAGTACTGCTATTAAGGCATGCACCACCACTACCCAGCTTCTGTATTCATATTTTATATTAACGTTTTGAATCAAGCTTTAATGTCTCATATGCTTACCATTAATTCACTTATTTCTTCTCCAATCATAGCTGGCAATTATTTAGAGATACTAAGCTCTCCTTTATGAAGGCAGTAGAATATTATTCTTTCATAGAATCAAACAAGAGGTACTAGCAGTTCTGAAGTCTGGACTACATGGTGTTTTAATGAGCTATCTAGATTTGGAGTCAGGGTTTGGCTGTCAATATGAAGCAGATTCCTAAAGCATAAGTCAGTTATGTAGGCTGTCTTTAATTTTATATTAATTTACCAATTAAACATTTTTCCAGCCTGATCACAGTTTCCCCTCCCTCCCTTTTTTCCTCCCAGTCCCTTTCTTCAATCTACTCATCCACTCCCTCTCCCTACCCTTCAGAAAAGTGCAGGCCTTCCAAGTGTATCAGTCAGGCATGAGATATCAAGTTGCAGCAAGACTAGGCACCTTGTAGCCTATTAAGGGTGCAACCTGATGAAGCAACCCAGTTGGCAGAAAGTGTACCAAGAGCAGACATCAGAGTCAACTACAGCCCCCACGGCCTTTGCCAGGAGTGTGGACTGTCTTTCTAATGTTTATAGCTTCTGCTATTTTGCCTCTGGTATACATTTTTTGCCTCATTCCAAAAACAATACACTCAAGCATTCCAACTTCTTTTTGTTGAATGACAGTTCTCACACAAAGTCATTCAATAGTTTCTTCTGTTTGGAAATGAACTCTGGGGTGAGATAGAGAGTTGTAAAAGGTAAGGGAAGTGGAACATGTTGGAGGCTGGTAAGCAATGTCAAGTAACATGGGGTATGTGACATAGATCAACCTATGCACTGGCCTTCTATAATCTTAAATGGGGCTATACACTTCTAAAGGCTGAAGCAAGAAAGCAATTCAGAAGTGAGCAGAGAAGAGCTATATCTTTTTAAAGCCAGTTTGCTTCCCATTTTTCTGTGTACCTCACCAAGCCAAAATGCTACATATAGGGCAGTTTATTTTTTAAAGTACATTTTTTTTGCTAACTTCCTTGCAGAATCAGCCTTATGGGTATGAAGCCAATTTCTACAGACTTGGTCTGCTGTGTGGAGCAGAAGAGACACGAATAATTTTTATAGTCTAGAAGTTAGTACTTTCTGAAGTGTCTTCCCCTGAAAGGTTCTAACTTAGCACTATTATGGAACCACATCAACACTTGAGCAGAACTATGTCTTTTTTAAGCAACATTAATAGTGTTGAAAAATGCACATCAAGCAATTAGACTGAAACTAATCAAGAGCACTACGTCAGTCTTTTGTGAAAGATTTATATACAGTACATTGGGCATGGAAATCATTAGTAATAATATCATACTCATTACAAGGTCATTTTAGTGATTTCTTTGTTAGGTGTTATTGGCCTACATTTCTTTTAAAAATGCATTTAAATATTGTCTTTTATCTTGATACACTCAGCATTTTTAAAAGACTTGTTCTTACTTTTGGGAATTTCCTCCAAATGTAAAAGTATCAAATTTGGGAATTAGATGATTGATAAATTGGTGCCACAAGATTAATTGAATGTCAATCATAAAATATCAAAATGTTAAAGTTTAAAGTTGACATTTTCTTTTTTTTTATGCTTTGTTTCACAATACTACATTTTCTATAATGGGATTTTTAAAGAATGAAAATATATCTCTTGATACATGTCTATACATTCATTACAGAGAAGTTGGATAATGCAATGTACACAAATGAGAATTGTGTATTTCTAAACAGTTTTCTATAAAATTTGCATTGTAAATTACTTTATCATATGGTTTTTATTTACAAATATTTTGAGAAAAATTTTTGTTAATAAGACACATCATACACACACACACACACACACACACACAAGCCCTCTCGAAGCCTTTCAGAACATTATTTAGAAGCTTAGAAGCATAGGTAGGAATTAGTTTAAGAAGCAATTGACATGTCTTAAATGTCACTATACCATGCTTGTGGCTTACTTAGTAACCCATTATGTCACTATAAATTGATCTATTTAACAAAATTATAATTATTCGATTTGAGATAGTTCCTATTACTTATAATACAACTTGTTATATGTTGTTCTTTGTAGATAACTGTTATTATTTCTTTATTACTATAAAATTTAGAAAAAATGTAAACTGCATGTCTTAAACATTTAACAACTATTGACAAAATGTTTTCCATAAATGTACCAATTTACATTACTTATTCTTATTTATTTATTTATTATATATACAATATTCTGTCTCTGTGTATGCCTACAGGCCAGAAGAGGGCACCAGACCCCATTGCAGATGGTTGTGAGCCACCATGTGGTTGCTGGGAATTATACTCAGGACCTTTGGGAGAGCAAACAATGCTCTTAACCGCTGAGCCATCTCTCCAGCCCCCGACATTACTTATTTTTTAAGTTCATATGTTAATCATCATTAGACTATATATTGAATATGATGTAAATCACGGGAAGATGTGTATCTTTAAAGTAGAGCATGTTATAATATAGGGTGGTTTATTTTATTAAACCAAAGCTTTTGTCCAAGTACTAAGCATAGTAATCATTAGACATACTTCACATTCATTTTTATAAATGTTATATGATGATAGCATTTTGAGGCATTAAACCAAAGAATGAAACAAGAAAGGAAAAGACATGTATTCTGATGCTGGCTCTGTCACATGCCATAGATATGACTCAGAGCAGTTAGTGCTAACTATTGAAGCTCTCTGAGTCTCAGCTTTCCAAATGTGCAGCATTTATTTGGAGAAATAGATGAAGTGTGTATATGAAGACTATGAGTATAATAAAGTAACTACTATACCTTAAGAAAATACAGCTACTATAAAGTTTATGTTGCTAATAACTTTATGCTATCATATCATCATCTCAAAATGCTGAAAGAAAATTAAATGATGTTATATGTGGAATTGACAGGAACTCTATATGCTACTAGCTAATACTCTGCAATTAACAGTCTTAAGCCTAGAGTGTGACCCAATGGTAGAGTGTTTGCCTACATGCTTAAGAAGTTAAGTTTCATGCAATGCACAGTAAAATAATAAAATCAAGACTCCTTTTATTAGCAATGTAATTAATGTAGTTGAAGTTTCAAGCAGACAAAAAACCCACTTCCCTTGTGAATGAGAAAATAAATTATGCTGGTATATGTAATCCCATCTCCAGATTTACTTCTCATCATATATACATACATATATGTGTGTATGTGTGTGTGTGCGTGTGTGTGTGTGCGTGTGCGTGTGCGTGTGTGTGTGTGTGTGTGTGTGTGTGTGTGTGTGTATCAACCTCTCTCCCTCATAGAATTACTGCACTGGACCTTTTGTACATTTTTCTGATAGATAATTTGACCTAATTTATTTACAGGAATCACAAGGGTGACCTTTATTCTGTTTAACTTCTCTACTGGATCTAATAAGGTATGTTCAATCTTTTTTCTTTTTTTTTGGTTTTTCGAGACAGAGTTTCTCTGTAGCTTTGGAGCCTGTCCTGGAACTAGCTCTTGTAGACCAGGCAGGCTGGTCTCAAACTCACAGAGATCTGCCTGCCTCTGCCTCCCGAGTGCTAGGATTAAAGGCATGCACTACCACCGCCCGGCGAAATCTGTTCATTTTATGCATAAATATGTCTATGTACCTCATTACTAAGAGAATATTTGCAATGCAAAATGTTCAAACTGTCCTACAAGTTTAAATTAATTATATGACCTTTTTTATACACAGGAACTAAAGCCAAGAGTTTCCATGACTAATTGGACCTTCTGTAGAGTGGGTGGAAATAGCACTTGCCAATGAGGATATTTGCAAATTTAATAGTTCTCATGAACTACAATAAATATGTCTTTTCTCTCTATTAATGAAACAAATATTTCCATTCAAAACATGTACTACAGAATAAAATTTGCCTCCTGGAATACATGTTATGATTCTTTTAAAAGTCATAGGTGAAATACTTAAATATGAATTTTTGAATATTGACTAAATTATTGCATTTTTACCCTTCCATTTTTCTTTCTTTCATCATCTCTCCATACACATATCCAAGGAACATTCTTTAAGAAACTACCATGAAAAATCACTGTACTCGTTCTTCTGATAAATAACTAATGTAGCTATTATTCAACTGGAGTACTGAATAAGTGTTTTAGAGTCAGTTCTCTGTTTCTTAGAAAATATAAGAAAATGTAGAAAGATTTGTGGCATATCTTACAGTTCTTTTTTTAATGTCTCTCTTGTTTCCTTCATTTATAATGTTCTGAGCACAGCCATAAAATATTCTGTATTTGTTTTTTTTTTCCATTGTTTTTATTGAGCCAAACATATTTCTTTGGTCCTCTCCGTCTCTCTTCCTCTCCTTCTATCCTCTCTCATGACCTTAATTTTGTTAAAATGTTAGTCATTATTCAGTTGTTAGTAACTAAAAATAGATAACATTGCTTTTCAAAAAACATTTGGGGCCTATCTGTGGCAGTGCTATATACCATAAATTAAATGTAAATTCTTAGTCCAGGTGGTAAAAAGAAAGGATGACCTGAATTTGTGTTAAGCTGGTAAGTTTTTGATATCACTTGATACTTTTAAAACTATATAAATATAGAAATATAACAAAAAACAGAAATATTTAAAATCTTTGAATTTGTAATACACTTGGAAAAATATATTAAAAATAAAAATATTGCATTAAATATATTATTAATTGGAGTTCAACTAGTTATAATGAGCCTATAGCATGAACTTAAAATATATTGGCCAATTGCAGTTAAATTACACATAATTCTATTTGCAATTCTTCTAAATGTACTATCTCTAGGGGAATAATAATATGAAAAGATTAAGGTAATTATATAACAAGAATTATGATTAGGAAAGTAAGCAACAAATTTTCAAGAAAGTTTCCATAGGGAAGAAATCAAGATTTTCACATATTATATCATTTGTGAAAGTAATTCTCTTAATTTGGATTATTTATATGTGCCTATTGTGTGATATTAACATATTTTCAATAAGAAGGAAGCTTTATAGCTCATGTGAAAAAATAGAGCATAATTAAAGGGAAATATCCCTGACAGACTTGGCAGACACAAAAATTATTGGCACCAAATAGATGGTTCAGAGAGCATCTAGGTTTCCTTCTTTAGAAAGAAACCATGCAATAATAGAAAGGTCCTTGTTGTTGAACCAGAAAACCTGGACTCTACTCCTAGTCTTCTATTAATAATACATTTCTACTTGGGTTATTTCTCTTTAGTTTTCTCATCTATCCTAAAATCTTTGAGACAAATAATAACTTTCTCACTGCTGAAAAATCCAATATTTCAAAATTGGGGTGGAATTTTGGGTCTAGAGAGATGGGTACCTTTGTAAATTTCTTGTAGTTTAGTTAAGAGGACCTATAAGGGTTTGATCTTTTGAACCCACTTTTAAAAAGCATGGTATATTGTAATACTTAGAAAGTCACTTAGGGCTTGCTGGATAATAGATCCTCACTGAATCAGAAAGATAAAAGAGGTTCAGTGAGTTATCCTCTCTGAAAAAGTTTGAATGTGGTTGAAAAAGTGTTGTGGTTTACATGAGAATGGTTCCCATAGGCTCATATATTTGAATGCTTGATCCCCAGTTGGTAGACCTGTTAGTGAGGGATTAAGAGATTTGGCTTTGTTGGAGGAGGTGAGTCAGTGGGAGTGGGCTTTGAAGTTTCAGAAAGTTATTGAGTTAACTCTCTCTCTCAAGCTTGTGGATCTGATATAAGATCTCAGCTACTGTTCTAGCAGCATGCATGCCTGCCTGCTGCCAAGTTTACTGCCAGGATGATCATGGACTCACCCTCTGAAACCATGAACTTCCAAATTAAATGCTTTGTTTTATAAGTTTCGTTGGTTATAGTGGTTTGTCACAACAATATAAAAGTCATTAAGACAGGAAGAAACCTGCCCTTGATCCCTGGCTTCCCCATGAAAATGTGTATATAAGCATATACACCCATCCACAGATACATACACCCATACACAAACATATGCACACACAAAAGATAAGCAATCTTCTCAGTTCTACATAAGGAGTCAAGAGTCTAAAATTTTTCTGGTAAGTGGTTCCAATGAATTGGTAATAGTATATTTGTTTCTCTTTGAAATCAAGCAGTTGTGTATTCTTAAACCATTATTACCCACTTACCCCACCCCATACTTGCACTGGCCTTGTACTGATTAGATTGAAGTCTAAATTTAGCAATAGTTTCTAGTTTTTCTTCTTGGTAAAAGTCTTAACTGTAAGATATTTCCATGCTGATTTGCTCTCTGTCTCTTAAAGTTCGGCAAGCTGTATGTTTATTTCCTTTTGCTAGGTGGTCATTCAAGGTCAAGCATCTCTCTGTACCTTGAAATCAGCCGAGTGAATAACCCAATGACTTCAAACTCCAATGCGTTCAATCTGGCACCTTTCATGAGCATTGTGTTCACATTAAAGCATTCAAAATATATTTTCCTTCATCTACATATCACAGCAATAACATCCTGGGCACAGGACAGTGCTTAGGAGCAAATAACCACTTGGAGTTAATGATCTGAGGGGCAGCTGAAGGTCCATTGACTCTTCTAGTCATTCCTTCATCCCTATAAAATTTCTATTCCTGAAGTGCCAAGCCTTCAATAATTTTTTCCATCTCACATCAGGTTAAGTAGTGGCTATAAATAATAGTATTTAATACATAATAATGAGATGTGGCAATGCAATAAAATACCAACAATTCAGGTACTATATAAAGATGGCTATCTGATCACACCAAAAGAAGGAGTAAATGAAGTTCATAAATCATAATGTTTTAGAAGTGACTTTCACCTTGTTGATTTGAAATGAAATAGAATTCATATAGTTTAAGGGAATAGTTCACTTTCTTTTGTTCCATATTTCACTGATGAATGACTCAATTTAAAAATAATTTTTAAATGCCTCTGATATCTACTTTAAATGGATTTTAAGTAGTATAGGTTCATTTTCCCCCACTTAGCACTAGATTTATTTTTTGAATAAACTATGCACCAAATACAATTCTACAACTGTTCTTGTCCAAAGAAGGTCTTTCATTTATTTATGTATTACTATGACACATATTAAGTTTCCATAATGTTTTGAGCATGATGATAGGTTCCAGTGAAATAAGAATCAGCAAAGAGCAGGCTCTATACTCAGAATCATGTGGTATGTAGTTGAGGGCTGATTATATATATATATATATATATATATATATATATATAATGTATTATATATATATATACACACAAATATATATGTGTATGTATGGTTTATATATGTGTGTGTATGTATATAAACTATACCAAATAGTGTTTTAGTATGTGTTATATAACTGTATGTTTTGGATATTGCACATTATTCTTACAAGTGAAAGGATCATATATCAGTACCCACAAAGCAATAATATATGTGATATAAAATAGCTCCACATTCAAAAAATTTCATAAGTCACATCTTATGTTAGGCAGAATTCCATGCCCAAATTTATCTTCAAATCTGTAGAATTTATGACAATTCTATGTCATATGACAGGAAAAAAATTAAGATCGCACGCACAATTAAAGATTTTTAACAAATTGCTGTAAATTATATATGTTTTTCTAGACTATCTGCCTGGAATCAATATAACTATAACACTCCTTAAAACTAAAAAAAAGGTGACAGAATAGAGACATAGTAAGATTTCAGCATGGGAAGAACTTGATCTTATATTAGCACCTTTAAAGATAGAGGAAAGGACCAAGAAATATTGAGCAGCCTCTGGTAACTGAAAGAGGTCAGAATGCATATTATACTCTGAAGCCTCAAGGAAGAAATTCACCCTGCTGTTACCCTAATTTTAGCTTATCAAGAACCATTTAAGAGTTTTCACTGCAAGAACTCTAAGATAATTCTGTGTTCTTTTATATCATCAAAATTTCACTAATTTATTAGACCACAGTGAAGTTCTTGAGAAAACATGTAACTGTCTAGTTGTAATCCAATCATCATTGCTGATAGACACAGTTCATGTTACTTCTGAGATTTCTTGCCCAGTGATCATCTTCTCCCACCCCAACCCCCAGATATCCTCGAAGGCAATCCTTCAGAGCTGCAGCTATTTGCTAGGTGAGGGAGAAGTTAGACATAATTCTACTCCTACACATCATTTGAGAACATTCTTCCTATTTTATTGTCCTATAATGCTCTCCTTTTATGTTTAGGGTACAAAGATTATGGTTCAAAGAGAAGTAGTCACTTTTCTTAATCTTTCTGGGGACACCTACTGCAGTGTAAAGGATGGTGGGACTACATTCCTAATATGTCTTTCTGGCATGGAGTTTCTGAGAAGGAAAACGTGGAGATATAAACATAACGTGAAAAAGCAGTCATTTGTTTTTGGCCTGCAGCTTACATCAAGTGCTCAGAAATGTGCTTGTAGTCAAGGATCATTCCTGCCTGTGCTGAACTCTGTCTTGCCCCATCCTCTTCTCTTTTCTCCCCCTTTAGAAAACTATAGGCAGTTTGAGTGTGTCAGATTTAATAAAATACTGTTTGCAATACCTATTTTTATGTCTCATTTATTTTTGGTATACAGATTAAGTGTATATGTATAGGGTTTAAGTACAAGCAATAAACCAATTCCACCCTATAATTCACTGTTTAACCTGGGAAAGAAGGTAAAAGGGTGTATCTCCAAGACTTGGTCTCTTTAGCTTTATAATAGAGATAATAACTATGCCTGATAAATCACAAATGAGTGAAGTTTGTAGTGAAATACACATAGTACGTAAAGCAATTTGCACAATTGTATAGCATATAAAATAGTATATTTCATGCTCAATGAACATTGATTATTATTCACACTATTATTATCAATACATTAAGGAAACAAATTGGTGGCAATTTAATCTGGAGGGGAAATCAGCAGAAGTTGATTAGAAAGTACTGGGAAGTCTTTACAAATGAGATAATGCTGGCAATAGTAGATCTGTAAACATGGATAGTAGAATATCGAATGGTAATTTAATATTACCATAAGAACAAAATGGTAGGGATGGGAAGATGCTTCAGCAAAAGAATGAACCCCCCCAAAACTCCACCTCATGGTCTTTTTAAAAAACTGCAATTATTGTATATCACTAATATTTAAAGTAAAATATGGGCACTAGGCAATGTAAAGAGCTTTGCTTTAGACAGTCATAAAAGGGCATGTATAACACATGTCCTATTAAGGAACACCTAATTTTGCTAAGAGAAAAATGTTCTAATGTTTATGAGATATGAAAATTTGTTTATTAATATCGATCTTTTGTCTTGTAATAAGGTAGCCTTTAAAATAGACCTGCCTGGGAACATAATTTAAAATTCACTACCATAGATAAGAAGTAACTAGGGGAAGAATATAGTAATCACTTTCAAAACATAGAGTTCACCCTTCTGGTAGTATAACATAGAGGAGTCAAAACTGGAGACTAGATAAACAGTCAGAAGACTATTTCCATACACATGAAAAAAGAAATGTTAATGGCAAGAATGAAATTAGCTATGGGGATAATGCCAGAGGGACATACTTTATCATTGGTTTTCTAGCTTAAGTGTACATTGCAATTAGTTGGAAGGCTTGTGATGACAAAATTTTCTGACCCACACTTCTGAATTTCTACTTAACTTTGGGTAATGGCTAAGATTTTTCTATTCCTAACATGTTCTCATGGAATACTAATGGCACAGGCCCATGGAATACACTTTAAAGATCGTGGGCTTTTAAATATGCTATGTGGATATGATCAGCATGGGTTACTTGATAGATATAGGCTTTAAAAGAAAGGCTTAGAAGGCCTAATAGATGATGCATATGCCCAGTCTTTCTAAGAGACAGTTTAGTCATAAATTAAAGGAAAAATATTCATATCCTTAGCGAGGAAGAGACAGTTGAAAATCTTTAAACAAGATTTATGATCAGGTTGTATTCTATCTTCACAATTTTACCTTGTATTTTGTGCTGGCTTCTACTACTGCAACCTAACTCATACTATCTGTATTGATACTATTCAAAGGCAAGGCAGGAGATTGCAGATTTGGTGAACATGAGGGGGATAAATAATGGGCCCCATTTTATATCTTTTGAATCTGTGGAACCAGGGAAACATTTAAGGGAGAGAACCTGAAAAGAAAAATTGGGCTTTAGAATTTAATTTAAAATAAGCTTATCCCCTTGCGTTAGTTTGCTCATAAGCTTCTTACACAAAACCAAAAAGATCACATGGAGGTGGGACAAGAGTTCTCCTAGCTATATCCCTATGTAAAGTTGTTGTTATTACTTTAGCTGTTTATTTTCTGAATCCTTTGTTATGCAGGATACGTGCATACTCATCACTAACAAGTGACTTTCTGTAAGTACATTCAACTAATATTGTATGTGTGTGTGCACACACAAGTGCTTGCACATGTGTGTGTGTGACTAATGTAGTCAGATTTTGCTATAATCTAGTTATTTCTACACATATACAGGCAAATCCATAATGCTTTCTGAATGCTAAATTTGCTCATCGGTAATAATTATCTTTAATAGTATAGATCATCAAATCCAATGCATGTTTACTTTTAAGTTCCCCATGAACACTCATATGACCTAGCTTTCTCTATATAACTATTTGAAAAAAGAGAAAAATCAATGGATAGCAGAATATCCATGCTGTTAAGGAGAGAGTAAGGAAGTTCCATATAAGTTGTCCATTTCATTTTTCTTTTTCTATTATGGCTTATTTTAGTACTGATCAAATTTTTCATAACCTACAATCTATCTCTTCAAGGTTGAAATTAGTTTGAGAGGGACCTGTCTTTTTATTTTGTTGATTTTTATTGAGCTCTACATTTTTCTCTGCTCCCCTCCCTGCCTCTCTCCCCTCACCTTCAACCCTCCGCCAAGGTCCCCATGCCCCCAATTTACTCAGGAGATCTTGTCTTTTTCTACTTCTTATGCAGATTAGATATATGTATAACATACATGGCACAATAAATAATCAAGCCAGCCCAATAGGAAATGGTACTTTTAATAAATGAAAAGAGAGAAGACTCACGCTACTGGGGTGGGAAGTCCAAAGTCCCATCCATCCAGTGGACACCGCATGGAGAGAGCGCACACCTCTGTTCTCTTGGTTTTTGTTATCTGGGGTCCCAATGGCCACACCCCAACGTGATGTGATTGGCTAAAAGTCTTTCCCCATCATCTCCCCCTTTTGTCTAAACAAGGTCGATCCAAACCCAACACAGCTATATACAATAGGAACAGACACCAAATACAAAATTACAAACAATAAACAATATTAACCAAGGAATGTATAACAAAAGTTCCACTAAAAATTCTATTTCAA
>JAQHUG010000060.1:2334120-2348267 GCA_028555095.1 Dicrostonyx torquatus | reverse complement strand
GGGGGTTGGGATGGGGGGAGGGGGTAGGTGAAAGAGAGGGGGTAGAAGGGAGAAAGGAAGAACTGCTGACAGACCATTTTTAAAGGCAAGAAACTTTTCAAACCTATCTTACCCTGTCTTGGCAGGATATGACAGTTCTGTTTTATCCATTTACGGATACTTTGTATCTTTGTCAGTAGTTGCGGTATGAGCATTTCCTTGCTCAAAGGCCAGTTCTGCCAAGAAGAGAGACTCCAGTTGGAGTTTCTCTGGTGCTCAACATTCTCTTGGGAATAGAATGGTGTTGCCAGGAGCAAATGTGTCTCACTGCCATGAAACTACAAAACTCTAAATTAGATTAAAGACCATTTTCTATATCTCCTTGAAGAGGTTGAAGATTATCTATCTATACTGAATATAATCTCTATGTATCTAAAATACCTGATTAGTCTAATTATAAATATAACAAACACAGATGGCTATTGATCTATAATTTTCAATACCTATGTAATTTAAAGACTAAGACAATAAACAACTGTGCAATAAATGAGGACAATGACCTTCAAATGTAAACAATGTATAAGTATCTTAATCGGAGGTAGTGATGTATATTGCAGTATGGTAAATATATATAAATACATAAACAATGTTTTGAACAGAGTTAGAGGCATACATGTATACAATATTCAATATAATTTAACTTTGTACCAATATACAAAAATCTATACCAATATAATTGTCTAAAAAGCAATAACTCACAAATACCAATCTATTATCCCATCATCTATGTATCCTTTTTTAATTTTTTATTAGAGATCCCTGAGCTTATAAAATTCCTCCCCCATCCTTCAACCATATACCAATCCTAATCAACCCCTAAATGATGTCCCTAAGCCTGAGTGAAATATTTTCTGGGAGAGGAGACGTCGTTCTCTAAAGTCACTTCCAGCTGTCATGGGGGTGAGGTTTTTTTCTAGGGGATCCTGTTAAAATAAATGATGGTTAAATTACCAGATTAATATTTGGCCTGGTAAAATTGTAAATAGTCTCTGAGAATTTTTCAGTTGTCTGGCCAGAATGTTGTAAAAGAAGTGCACCATTTCAGCTAACCAAGTTGGAATCTTCCTGGCAGCTGGTATCCAAACAGGTCTTGTAGTAGCTCTATCAGCATCATGACTTCATACTAACCAGGTGGAGTTGTTGTTGTGGGGCCCCATCTTCTTCCTGGAAACTTCAAAGATTACTGCAGGGAAATTTATTGTTTATCATGGAAAACTTAAGCATTATTTATATAGACATACATATACATTTAATTGGAAGATATGATAAAGGCAAAAATAGATATGAAGAAAAGCAAAGAAGTTTTGGAAATTATTTTTCCCTTCTGTCCCATATCATGGCTCTTGACATGAGACAGAAACTCTGGATTTTGTCTTAACAACAGGCTTGGAATTAGAAAGGGACTGAGCCATAGTCTGACTCTAAAACCAGCTCTATATATTTATAAATATAAATATATTTATATACATATAAGTATGTTTTGAAAATTTGTACTTACCGAATATATTTGATTTTCTTGCTGATCCTTATTGGGCTGTAAAATGTTTTCATCTGTCAGTATTCAAACATCCAGGCACCTTTGAATTTTTGAAGATGAATGTTTTCCTGAAGAGATAAGAACAGAATCCTGCCCCCATCCTATATGCCTTTCTTACCACCTGCATGATTATCATCATTGTGGATGAGCTGTCATTTCTCCTTTCCAAGAGGAACCAGACCTTTATTAATTTTGATGGTATCCACAATTCTTCTTCTCCTGTAGAAACAAGAGCAAAACCCCTTCTCCAAAGCAGCATATCTCCTGGTTTCCATTATGAGGTCAGCACATCCTTAAAATAAACTGGTTGATTTAATTCAGCAGACTCTTCCATTATCCAATGTCCTTCTGCTGCCATTGTCCCTTTTTCATTAGCGTTAAGAAAATTTAATGTTAATAAAACTAATAAAACATTATTTAGTCTATTTCTGGGGGTATTATCCATCCCTTTCTGTTTGTTTAACATATCCTTTATAGTTCAGTTTGATCTTTCTATAACTGCTTGACCTGTAGGATTGCATGTTATACCTGTAACACGTTTAATATTATAATAAGCAAAAAACCGTTTCATTTTCCTAGAGACATAAGCTGGACCATTATCTGTCTTTATTTGTGTAGGTATGCCCAAGATGGCCATGACTTCTAATAAATGTGTGATTACTGAATCAGCTTTTTCTGAGCTTAAAGCAGTTGTCCACTGAAAACCTGAATAAGTGTCAATGCTGTGGTGTACATATTTTAATTTGCCAAATTCTGCAAATTGGAACACATCCATCTGCCAAATTTCATTCCTTTGAGTACCCTTTGGGTTTGGATAGACCTTGTTTAGACAAAAGGAGGAGATGATGGGGAAAGACTTTTAGCCAATTACATCATGCTGGGGTGTGGCCATTGGAACCCCAGGTAACAAACCCCAAGAGAATACAGGTGTGCGTTCTTTCCATGCGGTGTCCATTGGACGCATAGGACTTCAGACTTCCCACCCCAGTAGCATGAGTCTTCTCTCTTTTCATTTATTAAAAATACCTTTTCCTATTGAGCTGGCTTGGTTATTTATTGTGCCGTGTGCCATGACATGTATGTATGTCCCTCTTAGTGTCTTCATTGTTGTCTAAATTCTCTGGGATTGTGATTTGTGGGCTGGTTTTCTTTGATTTATGTTTAAAAGCTACTTACAAGTGAGTACATGTGATACTTGTCTTTTTGTGTCTAGGTTACCTCACTCAAAATGACGTTTTCTGACTCCATCCATTTTCCTGCAAAATTCAAGATGTTATTTTTTTCAGCTGTGTAGTACTCCATTGTGTAAATGTACCACATTTCCTTATCCATTCTTTGGTCAAGGGGCATTTAGGTTGTTTCCAGGTTATGGCTATGACAAATAATGCTGCTATGAACATAGTTGAGCACATGTCCTTGTGGCATGATTGAGCAGTCTTTGGATATATACCCAAAAATGGTATTACTGGGTCTTGATCAAGGTTGTTTCCTAATTTTCTGAGAATTCGTCACGCTGACATCCAAAGTAACTGTACCAGCTTGAATTCCCACCAGCAATGTAGAAGTGCTCCCTTTACCCCACAATCTCTCCAGCATAAGTTGTCATCAGTATTTTTGATCTTGGCCATTTTTACAGGTGTAAGATAGAATCTCAGAGTTGTTTTTATTTGCATTTCACTGATGACTAAAGATGTTAACATTTCTTTAAGTGCCTTTCATCTATTTTAGATTCCTCTGTTGAGAGTTCTCTGTATTGGTCTGTACTCCATTTTTTAAAATTGGATTATTTGTTCTTTTTATGGCCAATTTCTTCAGTTCTTTGTATATTTTGGAGATTAGCCCTTTGTCTGATGTGGGGTTAGTGAAGATCTTTTACCATTCTTTCGGCTGTTGTTTTGTCTTGTTGATGGTATCCTTTGCTTTACAGAAGCTTTTTAGTTTTAGGAGGTCCCATTTATTAATTGTTTCTCTCAGTGTCTGTGCTACTGGGGTTATATTTAGGAAATGGTCTTCTGTGCCAATGCGTTCAAGTGTACTTCCCACTTTCAATTCTATAAGGTTCAGTGTGGCTAGCTTTATGTTGAGGCCTTTGATCCATTTGGACTTGAATTTTGTGCATGGTGATAGATATGGGTCTATTTTCATTCTTCTACATGTTGGTATCCAGTTATGCCATCACCATTTGTTAAATATGCTTTCTTTTTCCATTTGATAATTTTTGCTTCTTTGTCAAAAATTAGGTGTTCAAAGGTGTGAGGATTAATATCCAAGTCTTTGATTCAGTTCCAATTTTCTACTTGTCTGTTCTTATTCTAATACCAGGCTATTTTCAGTACTGTAACTCTGTAGCAGAGTTTTAAAGTCAGGGATTGTGATGCCTCCAGATGTTCTTTTATTGTACTAGATTGTTTTGGCTATCCTGGGTTTTTTGCTTTTCCATATGAAGTTGAGTACCATTCTTTTGAGGTGTGTGGAGAATTTTGCTGTAATTTTGATGGGTATTGCATTGAATCTGTAGATTGTTTTTGGTAATATTGCCATTTTTACTATGTTAATTCTACCTACCCAAGAGCATGGGAGATCTTTCCATTTTCTGGTGTCTTCTTCAATTTTTTTCTTCAAAGATTTAAAGTTCTGGTCATACAAGCCGTCCACTTGTTTGTTTAGTGTTACTCTGAGATGTTTTATACTATTTGTGGCTATTGTGAAAGGTGATGTTTTTCTGATTTCTTTCTCAGCCCTTTTATCGTCTGTGTACAGGAGGGCTACTGATTTTTTTGAGTTAATCTTGTATCCTGCTGAGAGGGACCTGTCTTAAAGCAAGGTAGAACATCTAAGTGTTAAGCAAATGTTTAAATTAATGAAATTGATTTTTTTGCAAAGGGGAGTTGTTATTCGTAAGTTGATTGTTCAGGCATTATTGTCTTGCATGTATGTATGGATATGCACACTCTGACATACTATATGTTTCAATTCTCTTTCAGTTCCTTGGATTGATAAAATCTTCTCAATGAGGAGGGCAGAAATATTATATGACTGCTAATTACAACCTTTCTTTACCAAAACCTTAATGAAAATATAGAATGAAGTGTGCAATTTCTTTTGAGACTAATTACGTATTGTAATTTGTGCCTAGGCTAGAGAATTATCTACTTCTGTACACAAGGTTCACAATGAACCTAACTTGTAGATTGAACTCAGATTGTTGTAGCAGTTATGCCCTTTCAAGGAAAATAGAAATATAACTCAGTTGGTACTTTTCTAGCCCAGAAAACAAAATGGTAGAAAGGAACACTGGAAGAGCAATTACAAGATTAAATACAAATTTTTCAGGATTTGGTAAATTCTTGCAGATAAACTTAAACCATAATCTGAAAGCAATGCATGTTTACTGACAGGGTGTTTAAGTAATGGGGTGAGGGTTGATGGAGGTGAAGCTTATGGTTTCTAGAAAACCTCTCTGAGCAGAACTTCTCCCATGAAACTAGTATTATTTCACCTACCTGATATTGCTAATCTGACAGATGAATACAACTATGTGCCTTTTCAGTAAAATAAAGACTGTTTCATAGTTCTCCATCTTACAATAACAAACTTCAAATGATTATTTCACCATTATAAAGCATTTACAATAAATATTGAGCATTGAAGTATTTTCCCTTTAAAAAGAAAGAAAACTAATGATAAAAATTCTAAAACAAGTACAAAAGGGAAATGTAAGCCTATACCATGTGACACATAATCTGCAGAAGTAATGGCATTTTCTATAGAATAGGTGTTCAGTTAGTGGGCAAATAGCATCCTGTTTTCACTAGGGATTTGATTGATTTCAAGGGAAACAATATAACTTGGATAATTAAATGATGTTTTCTGAAAACATATCAGCAACTTGTTTTTGTTCCAGATTCATTTGTACATTTTAATATATATTTTAATTTTAAAAAATGCATTTTAAATGATGCAGCTGCCTAGATCTTTGAAATGTAAATGATATAAACTATTTCATTCAGTCTTTTCAATATAAGCTAATATATGTCACACACATTTTCACTGTCCTTAATTTTATCTAATTTTATAACTCTCTTTGTTAAAAAGAACCTTGATTGATGCTGCAATATCTTTACTAAGCTTACCACAACATCCTGTAGGATGTGTCATTGTGTCATCTGTTCTTTCTAATTTGTACCAAGATTATAGTTTTAATCATAAGAGTGCATGAAGTTAATGTTCATTTTACTGCTGACAGTAGTTTGAGGAGGTGGAAGAAAGAGCTGAAAGAATATCCTTTGGTAATTCTAAGAAAGGATGATTTTCAGCTAAATACATTTTTGTAAGTCATTTTGTCATTTCATAAACATGCAATGATTATTCCTTCAGACAGATGAAATATTCATTAGAAAGAGAAGTGAGAAAATTGTAGTACTATTAAAGAATAGCAAAGGAGTGGGAGGCCTGTCAAGAATACTCTGACCCTAGAAAAAGAAATCAGAATGCCATAAAGAGGGACCATAGAATGAAAACTCTTTTAAAGGTTATTTCCATAAAATCTGAGGAAATCTTGGCTTCCATTAAGATTTTTGTCCCTATAGCCAGAACTGTAAGTATGGTATCTACTTTGTCTGCAGAATAAAAAAAAAGCAATCTTGACTTAATCATTATCCTAGGAGCTGAACACCTTTCTATATTTGAATAAAAATGCCTCCTTCACTACTGATGGGAACACCAAGTTCCATGTATCAGTAATTTATGTAGAGATTACTAGCAGGGCTAACTTATAAATGGATGGTCAGTTTAAAGAATAATGCTATTTGCTAATGTATCTAGTATCAGCTGAAATATATTATGCTTCCAAGTTCTAGAAATCTATGAAGTAAGCATTGACCAATTAAAAATTTTACTTTGATTTCTATGTACAGTGAGACTTCATGGTCCACCATCTTTTCAAAAAATTCATTTCTTTCTTTATTTTTTTTATTTTTTCCCCTTAGAACCATATACAGTTTAACACTTTACTAATTAAATTCTTTTAAAACTTGCTATGTTACTTTGTTCATGGCAGAGATTCAGTGTATTTTGGCAGAGATTCAGTGTATTTTGGTTTTGTTGTTTATTGAAACACAGTTACACTTTAACTGTGTTTTTAGTTAGAAGGATGAAGTCACTTAAAGCAGATGTTTTTGAGTACAGCTTTTCTTCTGTGTGTGTATTTTCTCTTTGGGAAGTTGCTGTATATTTTTGGGAAAGAGGAGCTGGAGAGATGATTCAGTAGTTAAGAGCACTTGTTCTGGCAGAAGACCCAGGTTCAGATGCAAGCACTCAATGGTAGCATACAACCACCTGTAACTTCAGCCCTGGAGTTTCTGACATTCTCTTCTGGCCTCTATGGGCAGTGCACACATGTGGTTCAAACAAAAACAGCAAACAATCATACTAATCATACAAAGAAAAAGTAAAGATGAATAAATCTTTAACAATCAAAAGGAAAGGCATGAAACTGATACATTTTTACTGTTTTAGATGAACAAGCAGAACATTTTACAGAATAAAATGCTCCATGGAGGTGCTATCCATATATACTTTCTTTCAAATGATTAGTTAGTGGCTAGAAGAGCATCTCACATTTGTAGGTAAGATCATCTCACATTTGTAGGTATGTTGACAGAGGTTTTAGTCCTGCCCAATCTCACAGCCGTTCAATCTCAAAGAAACACACAGAGGCTCATATTAATTCATTAGTTATATACTGGTTGACCTATTAACTCAGGATTCTTATTAACTCTTACATCTTACATGAACCCATAATTCATGAGTGTGTTAGCCACGTGGCTTAGTACCTTTTATCAGTGAAGCATTCTCATCTTGCTTCCTGTTTGTCTGGGTGATGACTGCAAACTGAGCCTTTCCTCATCCCAGAATTCTCCAATTCTAGTTACCCCACCTATATTTCCTGCCTGGCTACTGGTATTTATTAAACCAATACAAATGACAAATCTTTAGAGGGTACAAAACCATTGTCCCACAGTATAGGTATTTAGTAAAAGCATATTAACTACATTAAAGAATGAATTTCAGAGACAGAACTATGCCAACTGAGAGGAGAATAAAAATCTCATATTGACTTGCCTTATTTACTTCAATATATTAGACTGTGCTGACCATGCTGGGATTTTCCCACAGTCATATATTTAAGATAATAATTGAATATCTAAGTGCAGTTTATGCCCATGATAAATTATATTTATTGTTGGACAGCATGGCAAGATTCTGCTAGAAATAACACAAATTATATTGCTAGGGTGAAATGTGTTTGCAGATCTGTTCGTAAAATGTGGAATATTATCGAATTACTTTAAATGTCATGTTTGAAATGAGCTTAGGCTGCTTTCTTTGGGCTTGACATGCTTCACTCTGTCATCTTGTCCTTAGAGATGCTGAAAATTAAATGGGGATACTTAAATAATTGAATTTATATGTTTGCTTATAGCTATGTGGTTTATCATGTCGGATGTCGGTACTCTGCGTTTCTTGCAGCTAAGATGTTGCTTGAACATAAATTAAAGCTGGTGCTGTGTATCAAGGATCAGCATGTAAAATAGAAAGAAATCACTATAATTGGTGATGAGAAGTATGGTTTATCAAACTATTAGATAATGTAGAGGAGAAAATGTGTCTAATTCATTCATAAAATAAGATAGCTTAAATTTCTTGGAAAATATTGTTCCTTGTATGTATAATGACATAACTCAAATGTCTGGAACTGGAAGTCTATAATAGATATGTTATTCTGGTTTCACGCCTTCTTTTCCTCACGAGACATTTTTTTCTTGTTGTTTTTCATATGCAATAGTCCTGGTCGTGGTTTTATGATTATAGCATCAACATTTCCAGTTTCTGGTTAAAAAAAAAAAAAACTGTTCTAGACGATGTTTTAACAGGGCGTTTTTTTCTAGTGAGAAATTATGCATCTGAGCTCATCTTCCCTGACATAAATGGAAAACAAACAACAGCTTCTATGTAATTTAAGCAAGGTTGTGGGAGACGACTCAAAAAGATAGAAACAAAGCAGAAATACTCCCAGCGCTGCACACATCCACAGTGGGACCTAGGGTAAGTCAACTGCTATGTCTGGGTTTGTTTCTCATATAAGGTGAGGAATTTAGGATAATTATCTCTAAGTTTCCTTGAATGCCTCAAAATTATTTGAGAAGTAATAAAGTCTTTGTGACCTCTATTTTAATTCTCTTTGTTTTATAAAATTCTACCTATGTTTTAAGGTCCATGACATATTTACAGGATCCTAATCCCTACAAGAGTTTCTTAGTTTTTCTGTAGTATGTATAGAGTCAGGAGGCCATATTTATATGTTTATACCATCCTGATTATCTTCTTTAAATCTAGCAATCTGGTATATTTTTCATGTTAAAAATGTCTCCCCAAATATACTGCATAAGTCTTTTAAATATAGAACTATGACTTATTCTATTTCCTTCATGGAATCTTGGACATTATAAAGAATGAAAAATTGTCAAATACTTATTAATGCTAATTAGGTATCATAGGACTGAAAAGAGTTGGAGTTCCCAAAGTTAGCAACATTTCATAGGAGACCAACTTACTGGGTAGCTAAAAGAATGTACAGATTCATGTCTTTGTTAACTTGAAATTCTACAAACAACACTACCCTATTCATTGTACCTTATTGATAGAAATGAAATTTATTCCTCACAATTCTGGATGCTAGGAAGTCCACGATCATGGTGCTAGCAAATTCCTTGTCATGTTATGACTGGCCATCTGCTTCACAGATGGCACATTCTCACTGCGTCCTCACATAATGTAAAGGGTGAAAGATCTCTCTGGGATCTCATTTTAAGGGCATTTGTCCAACTCATGAGAGCAAGTCCTCATGTTCTAGTCAGTATCCAAAGGCCATGTTTTCTGATATCCACCTAAGATTTAGAACTTCAGCATATTAATTCAGTCTGTCTGGGAAGATACAAACATTTAGACCAAATCACTTCCTCTGAAAATTATTGCTCTAGACTCATTCATTGAATGAATATTGTAATTAATATGACCTTTTCTATATACATAAGTCTGGGAATGTCATTTATGAGAAATAAGTTCATCTTTTTCAGGAAGGTATAATTTCTGTCATTTTTCTTTTCTAGAATTCTAGTATCAAAAGTGCCTTAGCTATGATTTCTATTGCTGTAAAACAACATGATGACTTAGCACTTTGGGGAGGAAAGGGTTTATGTGGTTCACACTTCTATATCACAGTCCATATTTGAAGGAAATCAAGGCAGGAATTCAAAGCAGGAACTGAAGCAGCGGCTATGGCCAAATACCGCTTTACAGGTTTGACCTTCAGATACTTGCTCAGCCTGCTTTCTTAAATACCCCAGGACCACGTTCCCATAGGTGGCACATCCTACAATGGTCTGTGTTCCTATATAAGTCAATAATTCGAAAAATAGCTCATAGGCCTGCCTCCAGGACTCTTCTCAGAAAGCACTAGCGGACAAGCAGCAACTATAGAAACAGAAAATCAACTGACCAATCCAATCCATTCTGAATGAAGAAAGCAGACATTGTGAGCTATTGCAATAGACACTATCGTGAATGAGAAGAAAGTTTACATAAGTTATAATTTTTATACTCAATGTGTTTCCAGTGAAGAAGATGGGACTTAAACAAACAAAACAATGACTTATATAGTACAGTGTAATTAAAGCATATTAAAATATATATAAGCTGATTTGAAATCAGGGACAAGGAGACCTCTGGCTTTCTTTTGGTTCATATATGGAAAAGTACTTCCAAAATGTAACAACGATTTGAGCTGTAGGAAAGGAATACATACATACAATGTTGATCTATTAAAATAAATAGAAACATAAAGACATGCAATTGGTATGTCTGACCACTTGCTTTTGTAGATTATAGAAACTTTAGGAAAAACACTTCAGAAGATATGACTCAAATGACAGGAAAACTTCCTAAGCTCTTACTCGCCTTCCCAGTTCATTTAATTCCCTCAAAGGAATATATTCTTGAGAATTTTCTAAAATAAGAATGTCCATTGTTTTGAGCAGTAAGTTAGCCCTTCAAAGAATTGTATTTTGGGTAAGCAAATTAAGATGGGCTGTGGATATATAGCTTTGAGATAAGACTAAAGCTGTTTAAAAATATCTGAGGGTCAGATATAAACTAGATATTCCAGTTCATTTAAAGCAAAGCCAAAGCCTGCCTGTGAATCAAATTAAGAAGGGGGAAAATAACTCTGATTTATGCCAGCCAAGTGTGGCCACCATAGCCAGTTTGTTAGTCAGTTTGTTGTAATTGGATTTCTGAATTATTTTTTCTTTCTACGTTATTGCCATCTTTAGAAGGAATGTGGTCATTTTTCAGCTTCATGCATTGATAAGTAGGTACACAACTCCCACTGTTTTTCATGTGTGTCTAATTTTTGTCACTCCACTGAAAAATATGTGACAAAACAGAAGTCAGTATATTTCATTTTACATCCTTAGTAGGAAACAGTTTCAGCAGGAGGTACAGTATACTACCAAATACTCAAGTAGAAGTAATTCATTTAAGTCTACAAGCATTCCTGTGGTATAGTTGCCCAAGTACTAGCCACATATAGAAGAGCAAAAGATTATGCAGTTTCACCCCTCAAACTGCGTACTCTTAATGATTATCTGAACACCTACATGTTGTATTTCTTTTCTCTGGCCAAATTAGGTACTCTTACAATATGAATGACTGATAATGAAACCACTTTTTTATTTCACAAATTCTTCAAATCAAAAGTATGAACATGACTGAAACTGGTTTTTGTTTTCCTCTTAACACTTCACAAGATGGTAGTTATGGTATTGGCTGGACTTATCAACCTCCTCTGAAGTTTGATTAGGGAATACTCTACACCCAGTTTTTGTAGAATAAATATCTTCATAACTGCAAGTGCATCACAGCTTATTTCTTCAAATCAAGAATAGAAATAGTTTGTAAGTTTGTACTACTTAAAATTTATAACAACAGAAGTGACCTATATACCCTTTTAAAGGACTTCTCTAATTATATTAGGTCTACCCAGAATAAATCATCTTTTGATTAAGTCAAAATCAACTAACTGGTACCTTAATTACTCCTGAAAATTCACTTTACATTGAAGTATTCTGTTTTCTACAAATATTTCACATCTGCTCATATTGAAGTACAGGACAGTAGTACATTAATAAAAGGGCATGACTTACTACATTCATTTGCTACCACAGCCAACACCAAGTACAAACAATGAAAATAAAAATTTCTTTTTATGAGCACAAATATTCATGGAAATTATATATAATGACTGAGAATATACAGAGCAAAAGTATATGTAGGGACAACTTACTCATTAAGAAAATGCTTATTACAAATTTATTCATGTACCCTTGATCCTATGATGACCACTGAGGCTGAAGAAAGTGTCAAATACCCAGTGACTTAGTCTTTACAACATTTCAAGTACAAACCCAGAAGAGTTCCGAACTCAAAAAGATACTCTTGTCCCAAAAAATCTATAAAAACAGATGGCAATAAATATATTTATTTATAGCCACAGAGTCCATATACTTAGTTGCATGTGTAACATGATTTTGTGTGACAGATTGTTGCTCAGGAAATACAATAGACATGTTTAGTCATTTTAGAAAGGGACCCCTAAACAAACCAAACTTACAATTGTACAAATGGCAAATCTGATAATCAATAAGGGTTTATTTTGTTTTGTTTAATTGAGTTTACTAACATATGGCTGCACAGTTATTTACATGGAGCATGGATAACCCAAAAGTGGCTGCATCCTCAAAAATGCCACCATAACAGTGATGGGGATTTCTGTAGCCCTATAACCCTGAAGTTTTCTCTCTGCAGTGTGCAGAGAGCTTGTAGTCTTAATATCTCATTCTTGCGCTGTTTGGCTGCTCAGAGTCTGTCATGCCAAGCTCCTTTTTATACTGCTGAGTAGGGGCCATCAAGAATGTTCTACTTCTTTTATCCAGGACATGTGACCATTTGTTTGCCTCTTGAGGGTCAAGAGTCTCCCCTTTCCTTCCAGGAACAAATGATTCAATTTGGAGGAAATGTCGCAATTCCGAGAAAATGTCTTAAAACTGTGCACAAAACCACACCAACAGAAATAATGAAAGTGTGTTTGAGTAGACAGAATAATCATAACATATATCCCTTGACACCAAATTGTGATGGATTTATTTGGCTTCTTTGGCTTCTCTATTTACTTTGGGTGGAACATGGAAAATTAGAATGCTCAAACTCTGGATTTGTAGATCTCGCTCTCTGGTGTATTCAGGTAATGAACATAGTGAGCAAAGCACATTCTCGGTTTTTTCCCTATGGTCAGATTGTTGAAATTTGGTTTGGATCCCTTCCTATATATTATGCTATTGGATCTGAGAAACAATCCAATCACACAATACAGAGCAAGGTTTACCACTCCTAGTTTACAAAATTACTTATATAGATCTCAGTAAGTAGAATGGCAGATATCACAGCCTTAAATATGGGTCTTATCCCTCCAAATGTAGAGTTTCCTGTACAGTTTAAGAGTTAATGAGGAAGTGTGCGATGGAAGAACAAACAATACAGAAAACAAAGGCATCCAATCTCCTTTGTTCTTCATTATCATAAAAGATTCTGTGTTAGGTGGGCTCCTCTTCCATTGTTAATTTTAAGTTACAAAAAATGGATGATTATATAGTCAAAGTTATACTACAAAGTTTATAGAAATATCTTATTGACCCTAAAAGGTACTATTAAATTCACATAGAGAGACAACTTACGAAGATTTTCTGTGCCCCATTAGTAAATTGATCCCTTAACTGAGAGTGGAATCAAGCATCCTTTTCCTACAGTGATTATAATGATGTGAACATTTGACCACTGGGAATGAGAATGTAATCACAAAATCATTTCATATAGGCTATTGCCCAGCGGTGAGTTAGAATAATAATTTCAAGGCACTGTTGACTGTTCAAAGCTACTTTGAAATGTTTTCTGTTCATTTAGTTTCACCAGATACTTTTAAAAATTATTTTTCTACTCAGAAAACTTTGGGCTAAAGGTTAGACCAGTATATGTGTATATGCATATATATATGTATGCATATACATATATAATTATGAAATTATATATATACATAATGCTTAGTGCTTGTATTTATGTTTTACACATTATACCTAAATGACTATTTTGTTACCTCAGGTCGCTCTACCTTTTGAATGAAATAATATATTAGGCATTCAACCTAAAAGGAATGGATATTGCCTCCCAGGTTATTTGCGAATTTCCCCTAAAGATTATATTACAGATGACTGAGTGAATAAGAGCACTTTCTGTTCTTCCAGAGAACTTGAGCTCAACTCCCTACATCCACATAAAAGCTCACAACTATCTGTAACTTCAATTCCAGGTGATCTGACACCCTTACAAGATTTATAAGCAAAACACCAATGCACATAAAATAAAAATGAATAAATATTTGAAAAGTTTAGTAGTGGAG
>JAQHUG010000060.1:2296927-2333469 GCA_028555095.1 Dicrostonyx torquatus | reverse complement strand
ACTGACTCCTGTTAATGTAGATATCTTATTCCCTTCTCCAATATCCACCCTTCCTCCATCCCCACCCTCCACCACCCCCAGGCTCTCCCCGGTTGGAGGTACATGCTTTTAATCCCAACACTTGCGAGATAGAGACAGGAAGATCTCTGTGAGTTCAATTCCAATCTGGTCTAAATAGCAGGTTCCAGAACCCTGCTTCGAAAAACCAAAAAAAAAAAAAAAAGAAAAGAAAAAAAAAGATTATACTGCATTTTCTAAGGAAACATGAAGAGAAAACAATAGTGTTATTTAAGACTAAAATATTACAGAATCCAGATGATAGGCATAGAAATTTCAACATGATTAAGATAAAATTTATGATTCTGTTTTTTATATTATTATGTAATATGCAATTTTATCTACTTTTAATTATAAAGTCATTTCACAGACATATTGAAGATATACAAACTTTCCTATCTATGATACATTTCTGTGATCTCTGTGCTTACTATGCTATAGCATGTATAACATGAGCTTCTTAATTTACAGTGTCAGTACATTACTCTGATATTTCAGGGCCCTGATTGATAGCTACTGGCTTTATTACAGTTAAAATTAATATAGTGGTGAGAAATTCATACTCTGTGTCTAAGCCTCAGTATTTCAGTTTAATTTTCAAAGATTTCCTGACAAAATAAAAACAAAGAAATTCAATAATCATTTCACACACACACACACACACAATGAGCTACAATGTTCACAACCGATACTATAAAGAAAACTTAGCAACTTGGATGAGGTTGATATTTAAATTAATCATATGGCAAAAGCATATAAATAATTACCTCTGTAGCTGGGGAGATGCCTTAGTGGGTAAAGCACCTGCTGTACACGCTCTAAGATTTGAGTACAGACCCCATAGTACATCCTTCTAGCTCCAGCCATGGTGAGCAATGGGAGATGGAAATAAGAGGAATCCCTGAAGCTCATTGGGCAGCCTATCTAAATAGATAAGCTTCAGAGTCAGTGAGACTATTTTGAAAAATGAAAGGTGGATAGATATTTAAGAATGACACCTGATTTTAAAACCTCAGGTCTTCACATGTGCATGCATATAACCGCCTATGTATAGCCACGTGCACACATGCTCCTGCTGTACACATACCTCAGAAAATAAATAAGAAGTCAGATCACTTCCTAGTGTAGATAAATATGGACATTGTTAAAGAGTTTTATGTGAACTTAAATATTGTTCTGTAAGGAGGTCACAATATTTTCATAATTAAAATGTATAATTAAAAACAACTTGGGTTTTCAAAATTCCCAATGTTTTTTTAAATAATGTACTGAATGTAATTAGTCTACTCTATAACAAATAACTTATAGACTAAGGAACACGTATGGATATGATTTTCTAGAAATGCTATTATATGTTTATGTATTTTCAAAACACAATATTCTACATGTCCAAAACTCAAGTGCTGTTGACACCAAATCATTTGAGTTATTACTGATACAAATTGCCTTTCTATCCAATAGTAGGATCTATGACTTTTCAAAGCACTTAGAAAGTAGCTAGGACAACCATTTTCAGGCTTTTGAAATCTAGGTGTCTAAATTTTTCGTTTGTGTTATCTTTTTCCATGCTCCATAATAAAATTAATTTAGAATTCTTGTGGAGAGAGCATCTTATAAGTAAACCAGTATCGCAGGTATTTCTTTACACTTCTCAATAATTGTGTATAATGATTTCACGGGTATAATGACTATTACTACAGCCAGAAAAAGTGGCAATAAATTCAGCATCCTCTACTTTTCTGTTTAACATAACAAATCAAGTTTTGTTCATTTTCTTCTCTCCCACCTTCTCCTACTATGTCTTTTCCATCCTCAAAATGATCATAAGAATTGGTATAATTTCATTAAGTAGAAGTTATGCAAATTGATGTAGAAGGTTTTCTGTGATGACCTAGATAAAATGAATGTGAAATACTTTACCACCGCAAACTAATCTGTTGTGATAGATATTCAGTGTCACTTGTGTCACTGATAGCTATTTATGATAGCTTTAGCAACCCTTGTCTTGCTATATGTCGTTTGCTTTCCAGCCATAATTACGGTATTCCATTATGAATATCTTTTGACACTGAAGGGAAGAGATTTTGGTTGTTGGGAAGAAGCCAAAAACTTCTTTTCTATAAACATTCTGTAGTCAGGGTCAATTAAAATTGAATCCACTTTAGTGTTTATAGCAGCACCTACATTTAATGGTGAAGTAGTATCCAAATTAACAGGTCAGTAGAGAAAGAAAGGGAAAGATGATCAGTATTTCCCTAATATTTAAACAATGAAATATTATTCAGAAGGCATTAGTGTACTGAATATATACTCTCTGAGAAGTCTGGTGAGTCAATAAAGTGGTATTGATAAGTTAAGGGTCATATGCATCTAGGCAGGTGGTACTAAGATATTTAGCCTTGCTAGATATTATCTAATAGACAAACTAAAATAAATTCTTAAGCAAGAATGGGACAAAAACAATATATTTTGATACATTATTTTCAGTGGTTTAGAATTTACTAACTTTTAAATAAAATATTAGAAAATGAACAATATTGAGAAAAAAGTGATAATGGTACTTTTTTGAATTTAATATTTTACATGATCCGTATTGAGAAAAAAAAGCCCTTTCGAGGGAGAAAAGTGTTTCTGAACAGACAGCATGCATTTGTCAAAAAATAATTCAGAAAGGTTAATATCAGAAGTAACATTAAGCAGAACTAAATGTCATTTCAAACTTACATTTCCCAAAAGAATATAGATGCTTTTATCCTTAATGACATTCCAGGGATACAGAAATTTTTGCTTCTTCAAGCTAAGTTACATAAAATGTATGCTGGCTCCTTCTGATCATTAGTTACTGACAGTTTCTAAATACCTATTACAGCAACATTAGTGGTACTCTGAAAACTATCTGGTTGTGACAACGTTTAGCAAGGATGGCTCGCTAGCCAATGACACTGATGGCAGGGTGTAGAGGACCATGTGAGACAAGTAATTCCCTTTGGGAAAAGAACCACTTTTCAGTGGCAATTCTTGCCCAACAGCCACATACAGCCGCTATTGATTTTTCTTCAGCTTCCAGTTTATAGCTTTAACAGTAACAACATCCAGAGAGACTGGAGGCAGGAATGCCATTTACTAGTCCTAGGAAATGTTGAGAGTAACTTGACTGAAAGTAATAGCTATAGGGATTGTAAGACATGGACACATGGAATAGACAATAGGGTAGTTCAAATTTCAAGTGATGGCAACTTTGGAAAGGTGGAATATGTGAAAAGATGGAAACTCAGGCAGACTCTAAGGTTTCAATTGTGGGGACTGAAATTGCAGGTGCTGATAAATGAAACTGAGCTTTCATGAGGTAGGGGAGGTGTTTCAAATAGTAAATTCAGCCGTTCTCTATATATCGTCTCTAATAGAGCAACAATGGTAACTGCTGAGATGTTCGAGGTTAGGGTAAAAAATGAACAGAGGCTGTAAATGTTACATATGAAAGTCATAGGTGTCTTCGAAAGTTAGATGTTAATTGAGGTGATAGGAATTAAGAAATTTCCCATGAAAGTAATAAATAGAAGCTAAATAAAGAAATAAATCTATGAAGAAAGCTAATGAGGGAATTACAGCAGAGGTAATAAAAGTAATAGAATTAGGCATCAGAAATATAACTCATTCAATTAAGTTCTTACGCAAGCAAAAGACCTGTTTTGATAACTCCAAACCCATGTAAAAAGCCAAGCACGATGGTGTAACCCTGAAGTCCCAGCACCACGGAAATAGAAACAGGTGAGGTGAATTCCTATGACTTTCTAGTCTGCCAGCCTAGTTTTCTTGGTGAGTTAAAAACCAGTTCTCAGGAAAAGGTAGAAAAGGGTCAGAACACCAGAGGAATGACACCTCTCCCTCTCTCTCACACACACTCACTCACTCATACATGCACGCACATGTACACATGCACTTGCATACACACATATACGTACATAATGCACACAAGTGATAGAATGAAAGCAAGAATGATATAATGCCTGGAAATCAAAAAGAAGAGAAAATCAAGAGGCGGGGTGATTTGGCATCATACATCAGATATTGCACAAATAATAAAGAGGAAAGTGGAAGAAACCATCTGGCACATTGCAGAACATTCTTGTAGAAAAACAAGAGAACATGAGATAACGATGAGTTATTGAGGAAGGAGACCTAGGAAATATATTCTGGAGCACATACTGTTAATGGTAGTAGCCACAGTGATAAAGCAAAAAGTAAATATAAAAATTGCCATATGTTTATGTATTTTAATTCTGACTGTGCACAGATGCTTCATTTAGTGGGATCTCCAGTTGATGCTGTTTACCCACCATGATTTAAGCGCAGCACTCTAATTCTGTCAACAAGAATTAGATGTTTAATAGCTGAGAAAGCAAGGGAGCAGTCCTGTGATAATTCCAGCATTATCACAATAGCCAAATTATTGAGTCCAGCTAATTTTCTGTCAATTCATTCATGAATTAAGAAAACAAGGGATGTATGCCCAATATAATAGTATTCAGCTTTGAAAGGGAAGAAATGTCATTTGTGACAACATTGGTAGATTTAAAGCGTGCTATGCTAAAGGAAACAGCAAAAATAAGAGAAATAAAAGTAATCATTGGCATGAGGAATGCAAAATAATTGAAGTGATGAATCTGAAGAGCAAAATATTGTTGTTTGAGAAGGGGATGAGAGGAATGGAGCCATTATAATTAAGAATTAGATTAGTTTTCAGATCAATTGAATGGTATTAGGATTATTGCTAGTAATAACTATGCACATTACAGTATTGCCAAGAGTAATGTTTAAATGCTTTCATCAAAAATGCTAAACATATAAGGTGATGAATATGCTGGTTTGTTCAATCAGTTAAGATTACATTAAATTTTTTTGCAAGTTTGTACTACCAAACTAGGACATTCAAACATACAATTACATTGTTATTATATAATCAAATTGGAAGCCACAGAGATGATGTCTATTAAGTCATTCTTATTCAGTCCTTTTCTGGGTTTCTCTGAGTCCTGTAGCACCTAGGAAGTACTAGAGGTTCAAAAGCTATTAGTTGTTTTGAATAAAATTCCCAAAGATTCTAGGTTTTAATATGTTGATTGCCCCAGGAGGAAACAATTGCGAGCCAAGGCTACACATGCTGCCATGTCTTTCAGAGAAGAAGGGAAGAGGCAGACATCCAAGTTCTTTTGCATCAAAAGTCCAATCCCTGCCGGGCGGTGGTGGCGCACACCTTTAATCCTAGCACGCGGGAGGCAGAGGCAGGAGGATCTCTGTGAGTTCGAGACCAGCCTGGTCTACAAGAGCTAGTTCCAGGACAGGCTCCAAAGCCACAGAGAAACCCTGTCTTGAAAAACCAAAAAAAAGTCCAATACCTGGCTAGGAGAAAAACCCCCATGGTTTCTTCATTGTCTACTTTCACAGCAAATTCAGAACTAGGAACGTCATGTATGTTAGGAAATGGTCCTAACACAAGCACAAAGTTCCAGAAAATTCTTCACTTACACACACAAACACATACACAAACACACACACGCACGCACGCACACACACACACAGAAAATTTTAAAATGTATTGTGAAATCAATTATTTCATGTCTGAAAATGAGCTGTATGTTTAGACTGTTTTCCATTAAACATTTGTGTTTTACTGACATATTTCACCTAATTGGCTTATCATTTAGAATTACACTTACATGTTCTATGTACTTAACTAGGCTATTGTAATTCTAACTGCTTGTAAACTTCCAAGCAATTGTAGTGTAGGAGTTTCATACACTAAAGATATTTTTCTTATGTCTGTATCATATTAAGGTTTCTTTATCTCAGATTCAATAAGAAAATAAAATTTCTGGGAGACCTGCTAAACAATGACAAGGTGATAAGATGCAGAGATTAAGAAAACCACATGTTTCATTCCTTGACGTTTAAAAACTGTTTAAATAATCATTTTTTCCAATAGTTGGGTACAAAGATTCATGGTTATATAGGGTTGATGAAAATGGAATATAACCTTAAAAAGAACATTCTAATTTTAAAAAGATTATTAAGTCACTTTAACTCATTTTGGAATAAGTTGTAACATAATAAAATATATTTTATCATCTTGGATATTACTAAGTACCAGTTGAAGAAAACAACACTAAAACAATAAGGGTTGTATTATTTTATATCCTATGAGAATAGAAAATCCTAAGGTGGAATTGATCAATTCCATGTCTCATGACTTCATTCATTTCCTCTTCTTTCAGCCACAGTATTCAGAACAGGTTGCCACTTATATTGTTTGTATTGCTGGAAAATTTTCTGGTATGACATATTCATATAGCAATGTATAGTTGATTATTTCTGTATCTTTGATGCTAAGAAATAAATGTAATTTTTAATTCCTTTTGTCCAAGAATCCTTTCCCTCATGTTTCCTTAGTTCAAGATTATGTCATATGAATCTTCTTTAACCAATCTCTGGCCAAGAAAAAAAAAAGAATAAAAGGAAAAGAAGAAAAAGAAAAAAAAAGTAATTCCTATCATCCTTTATAATTAAGACCTACTAACCCTTTTACTGGAAATAGGGCTGTGAATGACTAAAATTTTTTTCATATAACTTCATTGAGATGCAGTTTATACACAATAAAATTAGCCTTTTGAAATGCATAACTCAGCAGCACTGGTCTATTCATCAAGTTGTGTATCCATTACCACAGACAATTATAAAGCATTTCATGAGTGCTAGAAGAAAGTCTAAACCTGGTAAACACTCGCATTCCACCCCTGCTTCTCACAGCCACTGACAAATGCTTCTGTAAATTTTATCTCTGTGGATTTTTCTCTGGTGGATATTTCATATAAAGGCAATTGTATAATACTTAACTTTGATTACTGGCTTCTTCAGCTTAGCATAAACATTTCAATGTTCTTTACCTCTCTAGCAAATATTTTATTATTTTTTATGTCTGAATGATACTTCAGTTTACAGATGTACCATGTTTTTAAATATATTTATCAGTCTATGAGGAATGGATTTGTATCTACCGTTTGACTATTGTAAAAATGTTACAGCAAGCAATTGTTTACACTATACTTGCAAAAATGTGTTTTTGTTTTTTTTTAATGCTGTAGATACCTAGACATGGAATTTCTTCATTACTGGACAACTCTATGATTAGCATTTTGAGGCACTACCAAAGGCTTTTCTAGAGTTCATGGATGAATTTAAATTCCTATAAGCAATTTAGGGAGATCCTCTGTCTATCCTATTAATTATCAGCTACTATTTTATCATTATTTTATGGTCTTTCTTGAAGTGTTTGGACAAGTAGAAACACAACGAATACTCTAAAAATATGAGATGATGTTAATAATCAAGGAATGGATTTGGCTGTCAAAAACCAATCACAGAGTTTCCCTATAAACAATAAATCAAATTTAACAGCACTGTTTTATTTAAACTTTACATTTTACATAGTTTTGATTTTTATTTGCTCACTGGAGAAATATTCAATATTGTGAATAAAGATTTCTAAATATAATAAACAATTTTAACATTTAAATGTAGTATTATAAATATTGCAATGTTTGTGTTCAAATTCATTTCAATAAATTTATTAATTATTTTAATAGACAATATAGATGATACAATATTTGACCCACAGTATTATATCTATGCTCATAAAACTATAGTATTCCTCAATTTCATTTAATCCCAAGCCTACAAAGTTGGTTTTTAATTTTTTTTTTTTATTTCGCTGAGTGGTTGTGGTGCACGCTTTTAATCCCAGAACTCAGGAGGCAGAGGCAGGCGGATCTTTGTGAGTTCGAGGCCAGTTTGTTCTACAAGAGCTAGTTTCAGGACAGGCTCCAAAGCTACAGAGAAACCCTGTCTCAAAACAAACAAACAAACAAACAGATCATGTGTGCCTTGTTCCTATGGAGGCCAGAAGAGAGATTCATATCCCCTGGGACTGGAGGTACAGACAGTTATGAACTGCCATGTGAGTGTATGGAATCAAATCCAGATCCTCTGGAAGAGAAGCACGTGCCTTGAACCACTGAACCATCTCTACAGCATAGGAATTGGTTTTGATAAGGAGTCACAACAAACAAAATAAAATTTAAAATCATACTTTTTTCTAATTAGCATTGGGACTCATAGAATTTTGTGAATCTCTTTGATCAATTGTGGAACCCTATAACCATGTTTTCTTTCTTCTGAATGCAGGTGCCTGCTTATTTTGCAAGTTGGCAGTCTCGAAATCATATCATTCATGTGCTTATAGAGTGTTTCTGCCATCACATGCCCATGCAATTTCAATCTCCAAAAGCTCACTCTAATCTTCCTTATTTATATAAGCATACTATATTTATTTGGGATTAGACACTACTATTTCCTTATCAAATCATTTCCTTCTCCTTCATTTTAAACACAATACCGGAGTTTTTAGGCTTTCTGGAATCCTAGAGTTTTAAGTATACTCGATTTTATCCATCAAAGGGAATGTAGAACTCACTTTTCCCTTCTTTTATGACTGTACAAATTACAGTAAAGCATATTACCTCTATATGCGCTGACACACATTTAGTACAACCACCCATTAGCATCTATACTATACAAAGTTTCTTGATTGCCTGATACCAGTCTGAGCATCAGTGTGGATGACTCGACTAGTAATATCACCAAGTTTTTACATTTCTTAGCAACCTGTTAAATAAGAGTAACTGGTAATGAAACCCAAGAAATGCTGCACTGCAAATCCCCTAGCCTAGTTAAAGTATGAATGTAGTATTGCATACCTGTAAGATTGCTAAACATCCAAAAACACTGGTTTGAGAAGCCTGAATATTAATATTTTGATTACAACCCTAAATTTCCTAGGGCATATCATTTAAACAACATATATTACTGAATTACGGCCTTCCACTGGACTGTAATCAACCCATCTGGTGCTGAACCCTTAAAGAAAGTGGACTCTCCATCTACCAACTTATGTCAATTGGAAATACCTCCTCAGCTACGTGTGGAATGTCATGATTACCTACACTCTACATTCTGGGATTTGTTCTAGCATGAACTTTCACAAATTTTGTCCATTCTGTTTCAACTGCTATGAGTTCATATGTGCAACTGCCCTATTGTGTTGGAAAACCACTTTCCTCTATAGTAATTTAGAATTTCTAACTTTTATACTCTTTCTGCCTCCGCTTCCACAATGGATACAGTATAATATTACTCAGTTGTCAAGAAAACCCAAATTATAAATTTCATAGGTAAATGAATGGGACTAGAAAGAATAGCCTTGGGCTTCCCATAGGGCAGGGTATCCTGCCCCATCTTAAGGAAGCAGGGGGAGGGTGGTGGGGTAGTGGGGGAGCGGGAGGGCCGGGAACAAGGGGAGTAAATGTAAATTTTTCTTTTAACAATAAAAAAATACTAAAAAAATTATTCTTGATTAGGTGGCCCAGGTGAAGAAAATAAAACGTTTTTTCCATTTGTGGAAAATGGATTTGAGTCTTCAGATATATGTGTTTTATTTGGAATACCTATAAAGGTCAAGAAATTAGTGAGGGCTCATGGGAGAGTGTCTGTCAATGGATGGGTGATTGGACAAATGAAGGGTTAAAGGGAAAAATCGAACATGAAAGGTGAAATTAGTGTGGGCAATGGAAGGGTGAGATAATGCAATAGATACAGGGAAGAATAAATAACATTAAAGGCTTTTTAAAGGGTTGTATGGAATTGATTTATGTTAGAAGCTTCTGAAATATATATTCAAGTAGATATATAGAAATAGTTATAATGGAATTACTGTATAACAAGGTGACTATGCCCTACAAGATATCACATGTTAATGAATAAAAAGCCCATTGTTGGTAATAAAGTTACCTCTTCTGGAATTGTTGACATGCAAGGTCTTATAAACCTTACAGAATCACATACTATTGAAAATGTTTTAGTTGTTCTCCAAAATATTACAGTTAAAAATTTGTTCTGAAGACAGCACATACTTGAGACATAAGACATAGAAAAATAAAGCCAGTAATCACCTAAAAATTTTGTCCTCAGTAGCCAGCTTTCATAGTACAAGAAGGTGATGGTGCACACTACAGAAGGAGAAAGCCATCATCCATCTTACCTATCTGTGATCTCTGATAACTACAACAATTATTGGCTGGGCAAGAATGTCCACTGGTATAATAGTGGCACAAATGTTGCAGAAGTTAGCAACCAATTTCTGATTCCAATTAGGGTGTATCCTCAAGACGAAACCCATACCTAGAACTGTGCCAAGAATCTGTGCCTGTACAGGTCATAGGCCCTAGGGAGAACTACTACTATTATTCTTCTAAACAGTGTAGAATTAAACTAACTTCTAATGATTATCATTATACCCAGATTAGTAAATCTGTTAACCCTTATCCAAGAAACTTCTATTTGTAGTAGATGACATTTAACACAGAGACCTAAAACTGGTTAGGGTGCAGAGGAGATATTTTGGAATGCTCAGCTCTAGATGGGACACCTATAATACACAACCACCTCTAAAGGCCTATGACTCCTTTGTTATACCCCGTGGTTGAAATTACACTTTAAGAATACATGCTACACATGATAACCAGTGTTAATCTGTAATGCAGTAATTTGTTTATTGAGGAATCTTAGTTTCTACTAAACAGGCATGTATGGAGGTGGGTCATTGTTAAAAGTTGTCCCAGGAAACAAAACATTATCAGGATTCACTGATTTTTTTACATAAAGTTGGCAAAAAAACCTTATAGTTTTAACAAAACCATAGTATCAGTTAATGGATACAAAAACAGATGTAATGGGTAAGCACAAGCATTTGCATTTTGATCTTATACAGACACTTGTATTATCAAATTGTGTTGTGTGTTAGATGTGTTTGTGGTACTAATATACAAAACTATCCCCAAACATCTACTATATGGCAAACGGTGGATGTCTATGTGCATAAGTATAAAATCATTTCCAAGTGATTAAGGAAAAATGACCAACTGGACCACAAATTGTTGACTTCATTTATTAGGGTTGCTAGGGATATTTAAAAGATTATGATGAACAGTCTGTATCTATACATAATCTTGGGTGTATGTTTGGACTGCGGTCCAGACTCCAGTATTAAATGGTTCAGATGATCCTCATGTGCAATCAAAGTGAAAAATTCCTGAACTTGACTCCATGTCTTCTGAGGGAGACATTGTATGCTTTGGTTACTGTTATATTCCAGTTCATGATATATAGCAGTTCAATAAGGAGTTATTTCATGAAAAGTTACAAGTTTTACAATTGGTGCACAATTGAGCATTTAGACTTAGTTTTTAAGGCCTCCAGATAGCAGCATTCTCTACTTTTTTATGATATTCAGGGGGCTGAGGAGGGTCCCATATAATGTTTTTCAAAAGCTTTCCCAAAGAAACTGTAAGCCTTCATAACTAGTGGCAAATTATACTTGATTAATGGTGAAAATGTAAAAGCATTTGAAAGAAAATAATATGCATGTTCTAACCTCAAGGTGTTTGTAATATACATGTGCTAAAATGTTCTTCTCCTGTGATCTTTCTCTTGCCTGTCACATTAAGTAGTCATAGAAAGTCACATACTATGCAACTCATTCAAATGTAATACCATAGAAAATTTGATCTCTTAAAAGCTGAGAATGAAAGAGTAGTTTGTATAAGACTGAGAGTGGTGAGAAGATGATTAATCTGCTAAGTTATAATTAAATAGGAGGCTGTAGGACTGGTGTTCTATTGCACAGTAAAGTGAGTATAAATAACTGTAATATACTTTATATATTAAAACTATAAAAATAAGAATTCATATGTAAGAAAATATTTACTGTGGTCAATGATTCCAGAAGGTGTGAATCCGTGATTGTCATGGTAGAGACCATGGCAACAGTCAGGCAGACAGGCATGGTACAGGAGCAGCAGCTGAAATCTAGCATCTGATTCACACGTAGGAGACAGAGAGAGAAAGAGAGCTACCTGGGAATGGTCTGGGATTTTTGAAACCTCAAAGCCCACCCTCAATAACACACCTCCTCCAACGAGCTCACATCTTCTAATCTTCGCCAAGTAGTACTACCAACTGGAGGGAAAACATTCAAATATATGATCCTGTTGGGGCCATTCTCATTCAGACCACCACAATACCACTCATTAATTGCTTGAAGTCTGAAAGTCTCAGTATATGATTCTTATTTCAGAGTGCCACATTCTCTCCCAGTTTAATGGTTTTTATGTGATATATGTATCACTAAAACGTTCTTTAATCACAACCATCATTTCAACTGCAAAAAAGACCTGTAAAAATACTGAATTCTACCCCCTCTTCTGAAATGTTCCCTAAGCCTTAGGTGAAGGAGTGTTTTGTAGATGTATCCAATGGGACTGAGCTCCACAACTCTTCTTTTTGTTGGTTATGGTTTCTGTAATGGTCTTCCTTGATGAGGGGTGAGGACTATATTCATATGTGGGTATAAAGATGAGTATTTAGAATGTCGTTATTTATTCTGCTAGTTTAGTAAAGTGGTGGTTATAGTTTCCTCTCCAAGATAAATGTCTTCAAGCCTACACAAAGAGATAGAGTAATGAAGAAAAGTTGAGTGCAGGAAAAATAGTCTGCCTAAAGGAAATGTACACCAACTGGTTATCCAATATCAAATCATCATATATACATACAATTAAGATTATACAGACAGAAACATATAGAAATATAGCATAAATACAAATTGCAATATACAGACAGAGTAGCTGGTATTTAGGAATATATAAGGAAATATATATGCATATAACAAAAATTAGTGAAAAAAGAGGCCATATATTTCAAAGATAGCAAAAAGAAGTATATGAAAAGATTTTAGAGGGAGGAAAGAGAAGCAGGGATGTTATAGTTATAATCTCAAAAGTAAAACATTAAAAATTAATTAAGACACAAACCACTGAATTTAAGGATCTGCTTACTATTTTCAGGGGCTCAGAGCCATTCTTTCTCACCTACTCTGAGAAGCTTGAGCAGCCACCTGTTTCCCTGATCATCCTCCTGTCCAATCCTGAGCCTGCTATTCCATTTCAAGCATCATGCATGGGAGTTTATTTTAAGGCAAGGAGAATGGTTTTAGGGAGAGGTGTAATGATCCATGGAGCCAAGTGGGAGAGTCCAAGCAGGTGTCCAGAAGTTGCAGCACAGAAGTACTTTGAGGTAACCTCCTTTGCAAGGCTCAATTGTTAGATATACCTTCTCTTTGAATACTTTTAATACATAGATGATCATTGCCATCTATACTAAACTTTTCCCCTGAAACCACCCTAGCTTCTTCTTTTTAAAAAAATCATTTTAAAAGTTCCACAAAAAGATCAAGAAATGTGGAAATATATGTACATATACCATACACACACACACACACACACACACACACACACACACACGTTCCTTTCTTTAAACATATCAGAGCATCACATGGTACCACATAAATTTAACTACAAATTTATGTTTTCTTCTATCAGTTAAAAATAAATTTTATTCAAATAAGGTAAAATGATTATGTGGACAAATGCGATGTCATGTGAGTTTGCATATGCTTTTCATGTTATGTATAGGGAGAAGGCAAAAAAAAATATGTTGCAGAGCAAAATACCTTTGTGTAATTTACAAAAAAAGTTTCTAACCCTATTGTCACAGTGTTGTCTCTCAATTATACTTCTTGTAGCTTACAATTCTGAGATCCAGTACACTCTTAATTGGGCTTTAAAATCTTTTCCAAACACAGAACTGCCATCCTAGTTTCTATCACTTACCCTTTGTCATGACTTCAATGACTTCAGAGTCTTCTGTTAAACCCCAGGGTTAAGACTCCAATTTAAATATGTAAATTTAAGAATTGGAATGCCAGTGCCCTTTCCTTTTAGTGTAGTTTGGCTCCAAACAGTGGTGTAGCTGGAATTTGATAATTACTTGGGCCGATTTTAAATCTAGTTGGGTAGTGAATCAGGTAGCATTTAACTGATTGTATTTTCCTTCTTATTAATTCCATGTTTGCAGCTGAGTTGAGATATGAATGAAGCAGTAAAAACATTGAAATGCCTTCAGAAAATGCTGTTACATTTTACCACACCATGTCTTAAGAATGCTAATGTTTAGAGTTGATATGAGAGTTAAAATGCAGCTTTAGCTGATGCAAGAAATACTCCTTGATAACAGTTGATCCAACATACATGTAGTGAAAATGACAATCAAGTGTTCTGTTAAGTGAAGAAACAGATGCCCTACATAAAAGTGTCTGTGTCATTGCAAGGGAGCATGTGTGTGCATTATTCATCTCTGCTCAGGCTCAACATTCAAATCGTTTCCAAGTGTTCTACTGAATTTCTGTCTCTTAGTTTGTACTTTACATTTAACACTCAATTTGACTCTTCACAGAAGCACAGTAGCAAAGTAGCATAGACACTAAGGGTCAAGGAATAGCTTAATCAGAAAATCCCAGCTTTACACGGTGGGTCTAAGAGCACTGCAGTCAGTGCTCTGTGAAAGTAAAAGCTCTAATGATGTTATATGGGGTTATTTTTACGCATGTAAGCTGTGCATTAAAAAGCCTTAGTTTTGCTGGTTATTACACTTTCTCTAATTACTCATCCAAAAATATTAAAATACAAAAAAATGACAAAGTTAACTTCTGTTGTATTAGTCTCACCTAAGGAATATCAGCTAGTTAGGTTTTTTGTTTGTTTGTTTGAATTCCTTTTACTCTGGGGAATTAATTCAGTTCACACCTATGTATAAGAGTGAAAGACGCTTTTCTGCAAGGTCTGAACTAGTGGAGAAAGATTTTTAATTAATACAGTAAGTGATTTCAGAAACTTCTCTTAAATAGAATTACTCCATCCCTACTAAGAGTATCCACACCAAGGGCATCGCAATAGTATGAGATCAAGATCTTTCACCTTTATTTTTTCTATTTTAGAAGAGAACACTTGGTGGCAGTCCTCTTTAAGCTCCAGTTTTTCTTGATTAAGCTCTTTCTTTGGGGAAAAACAAAATACTTTCCTGATGCTTCCTTTCTCCTTGAAGCAGCAAGTAGCTTTCACTAAAATGTTTGCTTCAGTTAGGAAACAGCAGCTGGGGGACAGTGTCCCGCTGATAGATGTTTTCTTTGGCGGTACAGCTTGCTCAGGAAGGAGCTTTATCTTTGAGATTTAAAGACACAACTCATTTGCACTATCATTGATTTTATTGTGTGTTCTCCATCCCTTTTCTCCCTGCTTTCTAGTCACTGTCCCAAGCAACTTGATTTGGATTAAGCGTGTCATACTACTCTTGTGAGTGCATAATAGTTTTGGAATGTAGATGACATTTTGCACGACTTTTCTTCACAGTGAAACAATTCGTTTAAATTGGTCAGGCAAATCTGATTTTATGTGTTCTGACAATTATGTGGTTATGGTACTTGCTTTCCTCTTAAATGTTTTCTTGTAAAAGTGTATTAGTTAATTTTCTCTTCACTGTAACTAAATGCTAGATGAGAAGCAACATGTGCAAAAAAGGAATCATTTTAGTTCACCATAAGCACGACAAGTAAAGTGTGGTGGTCGGGATCTGACCTTAGTTTGGGAATTTGAGACTCCTCAAATCTTGACAGCAGAAATGGCAAGGTACATAACACAGACAAAGGTAAAGGGACGGAGAGAGAAAAGAAGAGAGGGTTGGAGATAAAGTGACTTTTAGCATAAAAATGGTCTTTTCCTGTAATTAAAATCCTCATCTTCCATAGTCAATAAGCAGCATCCCATACATGTGATTTTCTCCTTCAGTTTCACCTGTAGTAATTCTCTCTTCCCTTTAAAACCTACAGGCACTCTTATATGCTCCTCTGTGCATTCACACTTTGTAATTCTCGCTTCCTCTTACAGCATAGATAAAATGCATACAGTAATTTTATTACAATGTGTTCCAAGAAAACCCTCAAAATAAAACTAAAATCAAATAATAGGCAAAGTCATAAACTCTAAGTTTCTTGAACATGACATTCAAGATGTCATTCTTTATGGTTACTGTCATTTTAGATTACACCAAGATTTTAGTAGATTCACTTAGACCAGAGTTCTTCCACCTCAGCAATATTGTCATTTGAGGCACGATGAATGTTGCTGTGGACGGGCTGATCTTTGCCTTATAGAAAATTTAGCAACATCCCTGGCCTATAACTGCTGTGTGCAAGTCATGTTCCTTTTCTGAAGTTATGAGAGTCAAAAATTTCTTTAGTGTTGAAATTATCACAAAATAAAGATGAGCGGTCCAAATTGGTCCCTATTGAGAAATATTGACTTAGAATATCTTTGATTTGGTTTTTCATTAAAATGTTTCAATCATTTTTCAATATACATAACTGAGCCAAGTTCTCAATACATCTATATGTACATTATTTGTGTTATTCTCCTGACCCTTAATAACCTTCCAATACTTAAATTCTTAAAAAAAATGTGTCTCTTATTTTCTATTATTGTGATCTCATTAGACAGGATTCCATAATATCCTTGCCCAAACTCTTTTCATTCACAAGCGTTATCTCTTTCAAGACGGTAACTGATTGGATATCAAGAACACTCTCTGTGCTTTCTTATACATCTGTTTCTGCTCTGATCCAACTATGTTTTTCTGACCCTCAATTTTAAAGCTGCTTAAATATTTTGGCTACATTCACTGCTTTGTAACTTTGATGGGAAGAGCAAATAATGAATCAGAAAATCAAATGAAAATCATTTATTTTAAAGTTTGGGGTATTTTTCTAAGAATTTTGACCTAGCCCTTTTTCTAAATATATTATGTTCTATTTATTTATTTATTAAGTCTACTGTTTCAACATAGCTGTAATGTGAGATCAAGATGCAGCACAAATTTTAAAACTTATGGGGCCACTGAAATTTTGAACCCGTTCGCTTTCCCTGGAATAGTACACAGACATATATTATATTTAAATATAACTTTCATTGTTTTTCATAAACATCATTGTGCCATATAAGCAATAAATACTGGAGCATGAACAAATTTGACTTTCTGCTGAGAGGTGCTGAAAGCCTTTTAATATAAAACAATAGGAATTGTCAAACATTGACTCACAATCTCGCCAAAGCAATTTCTCTTAGGAAGACTTTCATCACATAGAAAATTTATCATTGCTCAAATTGGGCCAGAAAGAATGTCTGGTTAAAATTGCTTATTATGCCTAATGGAGATGATTTCTCTTTATTTTATGAATTAAAGGCATATTTTTAATGTGCTACTAGCTTCAAACTTAGTTTATTTTGTCTACATGTATATTTGAAGGCAAGGCGGAAAATAAGTTTCACTTCTGGTCAGGCTTTCACTAAATGACGTAATTTCTTTGGGAAGAGTGTCCATTGGTAAGTTGCCCCCACACATGCTCATTTGGGAGAGCTAACTGAATTCAGTGGTTTATTTACAAAGAGTGAGAAAGGGGAAGCCCATGAAGTTGCTAGGGAGATTGAAGAATATTTAAGGGGAGTAGGGAGAGCTGAAGTGAGAGAGGTGAGGAGTATGGATAATATCAAGCTACATCGTATACATTTATATATTTATAAAAATAGTATGTGATTACTTGCATTGAAGGAAGTAAGTGAAAATGCTCACATTATGACACTAATTCGCTGTCATACTGCCACTATGTGCCTTCTACTCCAGGCCAGCTGTTTTTAAACAAAGACCATGTGAAAGTAGTAAAAGCTTGTCAGAGTCTATACAATGGTATGGAACATTTAGAATTATATCAACTACCAGATATTTTTTCTTGAATAGTTTTTAGTCATAATATGTTATTCTCATTGAGTTTTGGCTAAATGTTAATTCTTTTAATGTGTATGGAGCTATTTAGAACAGTTGAGAAGAGAATAAAAAACAGACAATAACTCATATCACTCATTCTAGTGATATGTGTTCAGATCAACACAGTTGGCATGTGTTAAACATGAAACTACCTTTGAAAAGCTAACCACCATTTTAAATATCCCTTTAACTTTCTTTTCTTCCATCCTATTACCCTTCCTTGATTGATTTACTTCGTGATGATGATTCTCACTTATCATTTTGCCCTTCAGTGTTTTGGTTAGATTGTGAACTAATGGTGGAGTTTTTATAAACATGTATTCCTTGGTGACATTATAATCTACTTAAAAATAATATAATGTCATTTATGTTAGATCACTAAGAAAGTTAGATAAAAGCTGGCATTTAATTGCATTTACTCATTGCACACTTGAATCTGAATTCACTGCCCAAATATGGAAGGTGGTTAATTTTAGTGTTTCTTTGAGTAGGATATGCTAACAATTGGAATGAATAAATGATTTTGTATTTTCTTATACATTGTTTACTTAAATAGAAATAGTTTCTCTGTGTTCCCATGCAGTATAGTTTCTTAATTAAACATTTAACTCCAAAGCATTTACTATGTATTAGACATTAGTTTTTTGTTACATGGAAGTTTTTTCCTTAATAATTAAATATATTATTAATGCATCTGCTACATATATATTCATGCTGAACTAAATATTTACCATGCCTTATGCTGGGCACTATATGTACAAATGGACAAGATGTCTTTACTGTAGCAGTTTAGTAGGACAGAAAAGAACACAAATGAGTATGACTTCTGGAATAAAGGCTATCGTATAAATATGTACATTATGTTATAGCATTCAGAATGAATTGGTTTTGTAAATAAAGTCATAAAATGGACTATAGAAGAATATGGTGACATTTAATCTGGTCTTTAAAGGATACATGTTTTCCACTTAAAGAAATTACAGTATACATTGAGAGAGTAGATCAGAATTGTTTCAAGCTGCTGTGTACGTATTTCCTCTATGACTTGTTTATTCTAACAAGAAGCAGCTGAGAACAGTAGAAAATTTCTATCTCCTTGCTGATCATTCCCACTGCACATTTAGTGTGCTTTTGCACTCATGGATATCAAACCCCTGTCATTGAAATGTATTGTAATGTAAAATATGTATAGTAAACACTTTATTTATTAAATCCATTTAAAATAGTACAAATGTAAAAAAACTATGGACAAATTTGTGTTTACATGAATGACTGGACCTATGAGACATTACTGTAAGTTATTTGGTACTAATGTGAGATTCATTACAAGTGAGCAAAGAATTGAAGGTGACTTTATACTGTGCAAGTAATGATTAGTTAATAAACCAAATTCAGCTGGTATCATACCTCACACTAATAATGTGATTTTTTCGGTGCTGCAAGATGTGACCAAATGTTTTTCCACCCCCAGTTACAGTAGTAAATGACAGAACAAAACAATGGCTCTATCAATGCAGCTTGGTGACTATGCTAGTTTGTTTTTGTCAACTTAACACAGCTAGAATTATCTGAGAAAAACAAGCTCATGGATGTCAAACCCCTGTCACTGAAATGTAGTTTAATGTAAAATATGTAAACACTTTATTCATTAAATCCATTTAAAATAGTGCAGATGTAAAATAATATGGACGAATTTGTGTTTATGTAAATGACTGGACCTATGAGACATTACTGTAAGTTATTTTGTACTACTGTAAGATTTTCCATACCCTCCTATGCCTGTTTCTTCCAAATATACCCATGCTTACTCAATCTCCCTCTCAAATTGATGGCCTTTGTCCTTTATTATTGTTACACACACAATCTGCTCAGGCTATTTTTGTTGTTTGTGCCTATAAGATTTCAGGACTGAGCACTTTGTATTAGATAACTAATTAGCAAGCCCACAATTGGGAGATGCTACCTGTAATTCTTTGTCTAGGGGTGACCATGATCAGATTTCTCTCCCACATTATTATGTCTGCTAATATTATCTTGTTTAAGCAACATTTTTAGGAGATATAATCTCAGAGCCGACTTCCTTATCCTTCAGAACTAAAAGTCTTTCTGGTTCCTTTTCTGCAACATTCTTTAAGGTTTCCATGTGGGAGTTGTGTTGAAGTTACAGATTAGCTGAGGCTGAGCTCACCATGTTCTTTCTGTTGAACACTGTATGTGTCCAGTTGTAGTTTTCTGTAATTATTTCCATTTCTCTGTAAAAAGAAGCTTCTTGGATGAGGGATGATAACTACACATCTCTGTGGATATTAGAATAATTTTCAGAATCTAGATGGCAATTAAAGCAATAGTAGTCAGTTCTAAGATCCATGACTTCACTGGCCCCCGTAACTTGGCTGGATTTATAGTAGTAGGCATCATTTCCCTCTTAACAAATGGGCCTTAAGTCCAAATAAACATCTAAATAAATATCTATTAATTTTCATAAATATATGAGTTCCACTATTGTACCATTCAGATATCTTGCTGTACTAATTTTTTTGTAGTTCTTAGACATCACAGCTGAGTCAGATTATATATTGCTTCCTGATCTTCCTGTATTTTTTCATTTTATCATATATGTATTTCATATATATATCATATATCTATATTATTTTACATACCACCCATAGTTCCCCCCTCTCACTTCCTAACACTCCCCCACCCCTACCACCTTCCCCTCACCTAACCCCCATGGACTCCTCAGAAAGAGTAAGACTTCCCATGGGGAGTCAATAAAGTCTGGCATATCAAGTAGAGGCGGGACCAAGTCCCCCCCCCTGTATCTCTCCAATGGGTATGGGTTCCAAAAAGCTAGTACATGAACTAGGGATAAGTTCTTGTTCCATTGCCAGTGGACCCACAGACTGCTCAAGCCAAGAACTGTCAGCCACATTCAGAGGGTCTATTCAGTCCTACACATGTACCAAACTGTCATTCCAGAGTTAGTGAGTTCCCACTAGCTCGAGTCATCTGTCTCTGTGGGATCCCCATCATGATCTTGATCCCTTTGCTCATATAATCCCACCCTCTCTTCGAATGGACTCTGGGACACAAATTAAGATATGATGAACATATTGGAAAGCCTTGTGTGACATCTAAAGAGATACACGAACAAGCATCAATTGTCTTAAGACAGACCAAAAAAACAATTCCTCTCAACTCTAACCTGAGTTTACTTCTGGAGGAGGATGTCCTATTGAAGTATGAGAAAAATTTATTCACACATTCTATGTTCTTCTGAAGCTATATCTCAAAACTGTTCTACTCTGGTATTGGTATCAACTCAGGGAAACTGTGACTTTGGAATTCCCTGTACAGTTTGCAGGTAGCTATTTCATGGGAAGGGCAACTTCTCCACTCACCATTTCTGTTTTATTTTATTAATGTTTTTCAATAGATTTTAATTATGCTGTCTCTCCCAAATTTTTCTACTCTTTACTCACCCAACCCTGCTTTTTTTATCTCTCTCATTTTCAAAATACCCACAAAATGAAAAGCAAAACAAACAAGCAGAACATAATAAAAATGAGAAAACAAAAATCTCACAAAAACTGGAGTCCTTGTGTTGTCCAAGTATTACTGGGCATGGCACCTGCCCAGAATTTTGAATAGTATATCCTATGATACTCCATTGGTAAAAATTGAATTTTCATTTGCCAGTTGTTAGCAATTGGAAACAGCTTCTTGGTTAAGCGTGGGACTTTGTGTCTATTTCCTCCTCTCCTGCCACACAGCAATTATTTATTACTTTTATAAGCATGAAAGTTTAGATAGTTATCTCATAAGTTTGTGAACTTACCCAATCTTTGTCTTCTTTCTTCTTCCTCCAGGACATAACTTATTTTTTAAAATTATATTTTGTTCTTGAGACCATAATATAAAGTCACTTCATTTTCCCCTTCTTTTTCATACTTCCAAAGTTTACCATATACCCCCTTTGCTCTCTTTCAAATCCATGACCTCTTATTTCTATAATTGTTACATATAACAAAAGCTATAGTTCTACTAACAAAACTGTAAACCCATACATGAGAAGACCTCTGTTGAGTTGTTTGTCAGGATAGAACATAATAATCCAGGAGAAGCAGGAAATATCTCCTTTGTAAAGTCATATTTTCTAATGCCTTCTTCTACTTATGACTGGGAGTAACTTTGAGTTTGTACATAATTTGCATGTAGAGTAAAGTGTTGTGGCTGTTTTATATCTATTGAAAGCTAATATTCCTCACTCAATATGATGTTTTGTAGCTCCATCCATTTGCCTGCAAATTTCAAGATGTCATCATTTTTTCTGCTGTGTAGTACTCCATTGTGTAAATGTACCACATTTTCCTCATCCATTCTTTGGTTGAGAGACATTTAGGCTGTTTCCAGACAATTTTCATATGTATTCATTCATAAGTGAGTTTTAAATATAAAGAAAAGAACACCAGCCTACAAATCATAATTCCAAAGAACCTTGACAACAATGAGGACACTAAGAGAGTCATACATGGATCTAATCTACATGGAGTAGAAAAAGACAATATCTCCTTAGTAAATTGGGAGCATGGGGACCATGGGAAAGGATTGACAATGAGGAAAGAGGCAGGGAGGGGAGCAGAAAATATGTATAGCTCAATAAAATCAATAAAAAGCTAATATTCCAGATATAAAAGTTCTCTCTATAAGGTCACAATGATTTGCTTAACTATAATAATTTCCTGAATTAATATGATTTTCATTATTCAAAAAGTTAGTAAGTTGTAATATTAACAGTGTCCTATGCTAGTAAACCCAACCTGAGTCACACATATTTAAAGTTCCAAGAGGATAGTTTTTCTTATTATATTTTCTGCTTATTTCCCTAAGTTGAAGTGAATTGGATAAAGAATTTTAATTTATCATTTTTGCATTCAAACATAAAAAGTCACTGGGTGCTAGTTGAAAATTTATGAAGTGACAGTCTTGTTAATAAAGATAAATGAGAATGCTTTTTTATTAATATTAATGTTGCACATAATATAGCTTTGCTAAGTAAATATAGGGTTACATTTTGCAAACTTTGCAGATTAACTATCTACAGCAATAAAAACAGCTTAAGCCCAAGTTGCATTTTCAGGTGCTATTTTAATTCCAGGCAGCCTTTTAAGCTGAGAATAACTAATATGCATTTGAAACATTTGGGAGACGTTTAATAACAACCTTTTTGATTTCTAGGATTTGTACCCACATCTCCAATCACCATATTTGTAAGAGTGAGAACTAATGGTATTTGAGAAGCCTGAACTTCTCCGGTTTAATACAACTTAGTCCTATCACTATGAATTCTAAAACAGAGCCACTTTTGGGGTGGCTATATTAAGATACATGCTGTCATCATCATCAAAAAGAAAGCAAACCAGCAAATCCTGTTTTTTTTTTATTTTTTACCCCGTAGGATATGGAAATTAAATTGATACAGGGAAATGAAAAATAAACAAGGAGAAGGACTCAGACATGCCATCATTTCAATCATTTATTCACTCATTAATTATGTGCAATCATCTACTATATACCAACCCCTTTGTTAATTTGTACAAATAATAAAAGATGAGACAGATGAAGTCCTTTCCCCCACAGATATTCAACATTATCTCTCAGGTTTAGAAGCTTTCGTGGTCCTATAGTATTCTATTAGTTGTTGGGAGAATGTTCTACATTTCTGGTATATATATTAACTTAATCGATGATTAAAGTACTGAGATGGAGAAGGGAAATTTGTGTTGTAGTTGAACAGGACTGTTAGATAACACAGTCATTCTCTCCTTACTTCTTTCTCTTCATCACTTGAATAGTGTTTTCCTTTCTTGATCAAGGTCATTACACACATTATTATATTTTCAAGTTCCATTCATTACTCTGAAAATTCCATAATTTTATTTTTCTTTACAGCTGAATAAACTTATATATAATATGTTGTTAGTAATAATAATATTTATCTAATCCATCATTTTTGGAGCTTGTTTCATTTCCTATTATAAATAGAGCAACAATGAGCATAGATATTAAGTATCTGTGTGGTAAGATGTTGAGTCCTTGGGGTGTGTGGCAAGTAGTAGTATAGATGTGTCATAGGGTAGTTCTAATTTTAGCTGTCTAATAAATTTCATATTGAGTTCCAGAGTGTTACATAAATTGGTACAGTCACATTTTTTGGGGGGGAGTATTACATTGGATTTCAATATCCAAAATAATTTAGAAAATGGTGTTTACTGGTTTAAGAGGAATTGATGCTCAAAATCTGTTTGATCTCTTCCTCATGTCATTTCTCAGTCCTTCATAAACTTTTCTTTGAATTTTTAGGGATATGGGTAAGATCCAAATCCAACATGGTGCTAATATTTTCTTACTGTCTGATCACTTATCATGGCTTATATTTTATTTTACATTTCAAAACTGTGTTTATTTTGCAAAAAAGTTAATTTAAGTAGAAATCACTTTACCTTACAAAAACAGAATTAGAAAGAATTAAAAACCTATTCATTTCTATTATATTAACTGATATTAGATATGCATGAAATAAGTAGAATTTTAAAGAATTTGAAAGCTCCGTTCCATGCCCTATACTTGTAACTCCAAAGATGACGAGAAGAAAACTACGTTTTGATGAGCTACTACTATTTCTCAGGGAACCAGTTCAACCATTCCAGTCTTTTAATATTGTCCTCAAAGATCTCAAAATGGACCATGAATGTTAAGGCTACTCCTGTTTTGCATATAATGAAGATTTCACTCATTAGAGGAGAAAAAGGAATTAGTATCACAAGCTAGGTATTGGAGGATCTGGAATCTTAGTCCAAATTTAGTTGTTCTCAGTGCATATTTTCTTTTTCCCATTATATACTAACTTTTTCAGCAATTTATTGTGCGTAGGTAGAGATATCATCAAAGGTTATCATAAGGTAACTCTGAGAAACATGTTGAAAAATATATTTGTTCACACATTTAGTAGTATGATCGGGGTTCTCTAATTCTCTGAGTCATGAGACTTCTCAGAGTATTTCCTTTGCAATCTGTATACCACTGTTTTTCATCTTCCTTTGCTTTATTTGTAATATATTTTAAATACTCTTTTTCCTCCCTCAAATTCTTTCAAGCTTCTCTCTTTTCTTCTTTCTCCTGTCTCTGTACTGTCATTTTCATAGTTGAATTTTCTTAAGTGATCAGAGTCCTCCCACCCTCTAGTCGGTTCATTTGTATAAAATAAATGAAAATTCAGTTAAGATAGTAAACTGGAAGGTTATTAAAAGAACATAGAGATTTCTCATAAGATGCAAATGCAGGATATAAGTGTCATGGCAGGAAGTGAGGTGGCTTTTTCCAAATCTCTGGAAATACATAGCTTTTTGTGTCTAGTGCTCTATCACGGCTTCTCTGCACATCTGCTCTGAATCCCTCTCATTTTCTCCTCTTACATCTCTGCTTCACTTTGAATTTCTTCACTCAGTTACCCTCAGTAATGCTCAATATGGATTTCTATGTCCTAAATCTAAATGAACCTTCAGACCTAGTACTTGAATATTCCTCCAGATATCTAGCTTCCTGTCCTCTGCGCATATAATTGGCACATCTGTTCATACATAGTTTTGGTTTAGAATGTCATCGTCATCTTTGAGTAAAGTCAACTGTGTTGCTCTGTCAAGTCAATGGTTCTAACTTGGTTCCTAGAGGTTTGAATTGAGATACATACTTTAACTCAACAGACATTCAATATTCTGTCTCTTACAGTGGATTTTCTTTTGAGACAGAGTCTCCTTTCTTTTACTCAAATAACTTTTTATAAATAAGAGACCCCTGAACCTATATGAATTTGTCAAAAAAGAAAAAAAAATAAAAAGAACAGATTGCTCCACTCAAGACTTGTAAGAAACATGTTTAGCTCAAGCACACTTGGGTGTCATCCCAGACTGTGGCAAAAGCTTCAGAAATATTCATACAGAAATAAGTCGGATTTTGTCCTTTAACAATTACTTTTAAGTGGAAAAGTATATATTTGAAATAAAATCAGCAACATGAAATATCTTTAGTATGAGACACAGTTGTTTCAGATATGGGTCAGAAAGACAGATATTGTCCGAATTGCATGATGTTGTTAACAATTCAAATTGTACAAATCAGGCCCTGTGAGCAAGATGTTCTAAATAATATACACTCAGAACTGAAGAATATATACCACTGCTGTAGGTGAAGACACAGCCATATGTTACAAAGATTTTTAAAAATTGCTTTAAATATAATTCTCAAACAATAGTGTCACTAGAGTAACACTTAAACCACAGACTAAAAAATAAGAGTAAGGCATACTCTAAAAGGTTAATGACAACATTAATGTCATTGACCATTTGTATTCCCAGTGCATAATAAAATGACCACCATAGAAAAGTTCTCAATAAGTATTTGAGGAATAAATGGGTAAAGAAAACAGAACACTATATCTGTGATTTAAATTAAAAGACACTTGAGCCACTTTTTATCCTAAAAACATATAAGAAACCTATTATAGTATTCTGTTTCTCATATATACTTGGTTATTCTAAGAATGGTTCATGGACAAAAAAATAAGGGTTTTGAGTAAAATGCAAAATATGAAAGGCACTCAAACAAACCTTTAGAAAAGAGTACTTACCAGTGTTCAATATAGATAAGTTTTCCTTTTCCATAACATAAAATAAGATCATTTTAATATGTAGAACATATATAAGAAGCCTGAAGCCATATCAAGGAACTAAATTTTCTCAACATTCTGAAAGTGAATAGCATGTCTGCTTCTGATTTTTGCCAATTTCAGATTAATCACTATCCTCTTTTCTAACATTATCACTAGATATGCCCATTTTATTTAATGTTTTCTTATTGTTAAAAGAAAAATTTACATTTACTCCCCTTGTCCCGGGCCCTCCCACTCCCCCACTACCCCACCGCTCTCCCCCTATTCCCTGATATGGGGCAGGATACCCTGCCCTGTAGAGGCCCTCCCCCCTCCATCTCAGCCTAAGAAGGTGTGCATCCATATAGAATAGGTTCCCAAAAGGCCAATACATGCAGAAGAGATAGGTCCCTGTGCCATTATCATTGGCTTATCAGTCAGTCCCCATTGGCAGCCACATTCAGAGAGTCCAGTTTGGTCATATGCTCATTCAGTCCTGGTCCAGCTGAATTTGATGAGCTCCCAATAGATCAAGCGCACTGTCTCAGTTGGTGGGCCAGTCCTTCACGGTCCTGACTTCCTTGCTCATCTTCTCCCTCCTTCTGCTCTTCCACTGGACCTTGGTAACTCAGTCCCTTGCTCTGATGTGAATGTGGGTCTCTGGCTCTATCTCCATCCATCATGTGAAATTTCTATGGTGATGATCAAGATATTCATCAATGTAACTATGGGGAAAAGTCATTTCAGGCACCCTCTCATCTGCTGCCCAAGTACCTAGTTGGTGACATCCCTGTGAACCATTTTTTCTTTATATTAATGGAGTTAAGTACAGAAAAGCAGAGACTTTTTCCATCTCTAAAACTTTCCACAACCACCATTGGCCAAGTGGTACAGGTATCACATTTAATTCTTTTAAACATGAACAAATAGTAACAGAAGAAAATGAGAACACAAAAGAGTAGGAAAACAAACTTCAATGATGATATGGTGTGAAGATTCAAGGTTTATGTGTTCAAGTGACCCATGTTCTATTCAATTTACAGTTCCTTCTGTGCTTTCTCTATCACAAGTTCCAATGATACAGAATACAAATATCTGCCCCTGGGAAAATTATTTAGTGAACGACAGATCGTCTATCTCTTGTATTGAGAAAAATAATATTTTGAACCCGTGTTCTCTCCCTGAGGTGTGTCAGTAGTGCTATTTCTTTTTACCTGAGGCAGCATTTAATTATTGGTTCTCCATGCATATGTCCTGAAAGTGTTTATTAAACTGGGGTTAGGGACATAGTTTTTTCCAGCTCAATGCACGAAGTTATGAGACGACCTACTAGGGAGGGGTAATGAAAAAAGTGATTAACTTTCTAGACTGTTACATAGAAATCGATAAAAATAGTATGGTATGCATGATTTAAAATTGGCGAGGAGGGTAGGCTTTCAGTATGAAGAAATCTTTTCAAGTTATTAATCATATTTTTGTGACAGTGAAAGTGAAAGGCTTTAATTAAACACACCTTAATAATGTGCCTTTAGAAAACTCTTTCTAAAATAAATCTGGTATCAAATAATCTACGGAAGGTGTGAGGTGATTTTTCTATATCTTTCCATCATAAGAAAATACTTGCTGACAGAGCAGGTTGCCAGGTATTTGTACAAATTACTAAAGTAGACTGGGAACTCAATGACCATCTGTTCAACATGGTTCTCATGCAAGTGTGCTTGTAACCAACAGAGTAGATGACATGAACTTTTAGAAGGAGAAAGTTTTTCTTTTCTTTTCCATTTGATGATTATCATATTTGTTTCAACCAAAACAAGCAAACAACAAACAACAACAATACCAAAACCAAACCAAACAAAATCTGCTCAAAATCTAAGAAATAAAATGAATTGTTACTTTGGTTGAAGAAATTTGTATGTCTCTTTTTAAAACTTTTCAGACTTTATGCCAAAAATCACTCAGAGATAAAAGCCACTCTTTCTTTCACTGATTCTGCTTCTAGCACTGCACATTTCAAGAAAAGAGAAAATAAAATGGATATTGCTTTGTTGCTTGGGTAAAGAGCTATTATTTACTGGTGCTCATTTTCAAATGTTTTTATTGCTTTTTAAAGTGGTCAAGATGACACTTTTAAAACCCACAATTCTGTTTGACCTGAATATTGAACCATTCCAGACACTACTTGAAAGGTCTCTGTAGGCCACTGTGGCTCCATGCACAATAATAATCAATATCACTTAGACAATGTATTGGGTGCATACTAGGTGTCAGGAACTGCTAGGCAATTTATATATGTTATCTCATTTAATTCTCCCAATAGCCTACAAAGTTATTATATATATTCCACTGGTAAATGACAGTGCACTGACTAAAAGAAGTACATAAACCTACCTTAGTCCCATAACTAATTCTTCCTAGCACTGAATTATGAATTTGGGCCAACAAGTTGACAAATATTCTGTCTCTGCACTATATTTTTTTTTTAATTTTTGAGAAATCTGACTCATTTCAATTAAGAGTATGAAGCTTACATGTCTTTTGATAGGGATACATTTCTCCTTTCATCTGATTGGTAAATTTTGATATAGTACAAAGTTTGGGGGTTAGAATTGCTTAGACCTAGATTTGTATCTTACCTTTGTAACTTGAGGGCTATGTGAACAAGTCAAGTTACCAACCAACTCTGAATTTCAGTTTGTGTCTAATTTTGTACTGCTCTGACAAATACTTGAGAGGAACAATTTGAATTTTTTAAAAAAGTTTATGGTTCCCAGTTTTAGAGCTTTCATCCTCTGTTTGGTGGCTTCCATTGTTTCTGATACTGTACTGAAACAGAATATTATAGTAGAAGAGTATGAAGTAGAAATATTAGTCACTTGTGGTGGTTAGGAAACAGAAAGAGGAAAGAACTAATGGCAAAATGCAATTTCCAAGAACATGTTCCCTGTGACCTCCTTCATCATAAAGTGATTAACATCTCTATACATAGTAATACCAGCTGTGTACCAATTATTCAATACATGAGCACTTAATGGTATAATAGTTGTAATGTCCCTCTTCTATGAAGTAGTTTGGAAGTTGTGAAGATAAAGGAGATCAGGAGAGTTAAAACATATATCAAGGAACTATGGAGGTAGTCAGAAGTTAAATGTACTTGTGGATCTTTAAGCAGACCTAGGCATGGTTTTCAGTATGCTCACAGTGTCTTGTAATCATGTGTAGCTCTACCTTCAAATAGTCCAACACACTCAAATGGCATCATATTTGTACAGCATCTTTATGGTGCACAGACATGCATGAAAACAGACACCCATACATAAAAAATTTAAAAGGTTAAAAAAATGTCAAAATGATAAATAATGTGTAGTAGACATTCAAGAAATATTAGCAGCATTATTAATAGGATTTTCCAAGTTTATTCACGCACATACCCATATAGATATAGATATTACTCCTGATGATATGATATGTAATCTGACTCACATGGTAGAGACTTCCCAACACAATTCTTTAAAGACCATGAAAGAACAATACTCCACTTCATATGAAACAACAAAACAAAACAACAACAAAAACAGGAGAGCTTAAACAATTTTGTAAAGTAAAAGAATTTCCAGTGGTATCATCATCTCTGATTTTAAGCTCTATTACAGAACAATAGTAGTAAGATCACATGGTATTGGCAAAAACAGACAGGTGAATCATGGGAATTTCATGGAAGATTCAGATGTAAATTCATACCACCTGATTTTTGACAAAGAAGCCAAAATTACACAATGGATAAAAGAAAGCATCATCAACAAATGGTGCTGACATAACTGGATGTCAGCATATAGAAGAATGCAAATACATCCATATCTGTCACCCCTCACAAAACGCAAATCCAAGTGAATTAAAGATCACAACATAAATCCAAATACACTGAACCTGAGAGAAGAGAAAGTGGGAAATAGCCTTGAAAGCATTGGCACAGGAGAAAACTTCCTGAAAAGAACAACAATAGCATAGGTACTAAGATTAACAATTAAGAAATGGAACCTCAAGAAATTAAAAAGCTCTGTAAGGCAGAGGACACCTTCAATATGATAAAATAGCAGCTTACAGAATGGGAAAAATATTCATCAATCCCACATGTGACAAAGAACTCATTTCTAAAATATATAAGGAAGAAACTAGAGATCAAAAAAAAAAACAATTAAAAAGTGGGGTGCAGATCTAAACAGAGAATTCTAAACATAGAAATGTTAAATGGCTAAGAAACACTTAAAGAAATGTTCAACATCATTAGCCATGAGAAAAATGCAAATCAACACAATCCTGTGATTCCATCATACACATGTCAGAATTGCTAAGATTTAAAAAAAAAAAAAAAAAAGGTGGTTACGCCTGCTGGAGAGGATGTAGAGTAAGGGGAACACTCACCCACTGCTGGTGGGAATGCAAGCTTGTACAGCCACCTTGGAAATCAATGTGATGGTTTCTCAGAAAACTGGGAATTGATCTTTATAATTAAATATGCCACAACACAAACAAATGTAACAAATCTTTATGTTGTTAAAGCAATATTCTACAACATTTCCTCCTTTTTGTCTAAATAAAATGTTTTAATTTTAACATAGTGAAACTATATATGATTAGAACAATTACCAAGTAAGAATTATTTTTACAATATTTAGTCCATTTGTATTTGGCAAATTCGGAGAAATCACTCTATTGTCTAGCCTATCTTGATGAGTACAAATCTCTGTACCTAATTTACCTTCTATCAAAGTTAAGGAAAATTGTAACTGTAACCATTTAGTCTTCTACTATATCCAAGACCCCAGAAAGATATAGTATTAACATAAGTAAACAGAAATTTCAGAGAAAACAGCTTTAAAAATTACAGAAATTAAAGACACATCTGGCTGCCTAGACAGTCACTCAGGGTTTCTTTGCAGTTTTGGGACATCCATCATCAGCCTCCAGGCCTAGAATACCTGACAGACTTTTCTATGAAGCATGAATTTTCAAGGACTTTCCCATCTTGCCATGGCAAAGTTTATCAGTTTTTCTCCTTTGTGTCCTGAAGAATATCTGGCAATCTTTTATATGAAGTGGGAATTTTGAAGGCTTGTCCTTCCTTCCTTTGGCAAATTTCACCAGTCACAGTGTCCTACATGTCCAGTTTGTACAGTATACTGTCAGCAGTCAATGTAAGGACAATTTGTTGTACAAATGACTATATTTTCTACATTGAAACCAAACGCCATATGGAGGTTCTTTATTGCTAGTCATCCTTTTATGAGAGAGATTGGTACTACCAGGAGCAGATATGTATCACTGTCACAAAAAACAATGTTATTAAAACATTTTAAATGTCATATTCTGTAGGTCTTTGAAGTGTTTGAAGACCATCTGTCTATCTAAAATATACCTCTGTACGATCGTGAAAACATACCTAACATAACTCTATGTTAGATTGTTGTAGCTGACTACTAACCTGCATTTCTTAATTATCTTAAATGGTTTACAAAAATAGTTTTCAAGGACTAGAACTTTAACTTACATTTTTAAATGAATTGCTTAGGTACAATACTTTAAACAAGAGTAGAAACACATATATAGTACATTGTAACAAAAATAACCTCACATTTGTATCAATATACAAAAATTTCACAAACAAGACTATATATACAATGTCATAATAAAAATAACCTTAAATTTGTATCAATGTACAAAAATCCCTTAAACAATGGTAGAAACTTATTTATAGCATGTTATGACAAAAACAACTTTAAATGTGCATCAATATACAAAAATCTATACCAGTATAAAATTTTGAGATTAGTAGTTGCTTTTTAGATTAAAGTATATTCAATAATCTTCCCTTTTATTCTATCATTTGTATATCTCCCTATATTTTTCCGAAAAGATCCTTGAATGTAACCTCCCTTGATTAGTTTCTTCCCTTACCATAATGACCAATAACAATTTGCAATCAAAACCCTTAAATGATGGCAAACATCCATAAACCAACAAATGACTAAAACACATCCACCTCACCTCTTGGGAATGAGGGTGTCATATTCTCTAGATTGCTTCCTGTTGTCAGAGGTGACAACATCACTAGAGAATCCTGAGAAAGTTAGTTGCAACATTTGTGGTCCAGGCTCAGAACTCTTCCCATACAGAGGAATCAGTATATATGTTGCCTCTTTTGTAGTTTTTTCTTGGTTTATTTCTTTATGTGTGTAGCTACGATTTTAAGTTATCTACTGATCAAACCTGATATCTATTAACTTTGAAGGAATTGAGAACCTTTCATTTCCTGTGGAAAAGAAAAAGTGTAACCTCTTCTGCAACACAATACATTTTTGAATTTCATTTTAAAGATTAGAAATCCCTAAAATATCAAGGTTGGTTTAATTAAGAAGTCCCTTTCACTAACCAATGCTTGTCAGCAGCTGTCTTTCATCAGCATTAAAAAAAGTCAAAGTTGACACACCACCATAAAGGATCCAGACTCCCTGTGTTTCTCTACATGTCTTTTTTCCTTATGTTACATTACTTTTCCTTTAAAGGCTTAACTTTACTATTTTTAAACAATATTTTCCTATGATTGTCTATACTCATTTTTTTCTTTCTTAAGCCTTCACACATTTTTAAATAAACTGTAACCTATTGAGAGTTCTTTTTTCCATCTGGATCTGTCTTTACTGCATGTCTCTAGCCTATTTTGACCCTGACTGTGTGAGACAAACTGTCAAATGTTAGGTTCTGCCAAGCTCAGGTTTGTGAGAGCCAAGCCTGAAGCCTGTTTAAGCATTTAACCAGAAGCTGGATTTAACTGCCCCAGAGCTAGTAGCAAGTAACTACTAAGTAAGTAGTGGTAAGTAGTAAGTAGTAATAAGCTAGTGCCTGCCCACACTACGGCAGGCTTTTTATTTACATAGTTTTCTGTTTCCACTTAATGTACTGGCTACTCAAATGCTCATTATACAATAGAGCCTCTCAGAGAAGCATTTTTTCAGGTCCTTTGTGGAAATTTGGACGATCCATTGGAATGCCAAATATAGCAAGCCTTCTTTTGGGCCACCGACCAGCTCCCAAATCATAACATAGAGAGAGAAGGAATGAAGTAATAGTAAGCTATTAAAATCAATGACAGAAGGAAATATGCAGGCAAATGGATCAAACTAGAAAAGTCATCCTGAGTGAGGTAACACAGACCCAAAATAGTAAACATAATATGCACTCATTTATAAGTGGATATTAGCTGTAAAGAATAACCATGCTATCATCCACAGACATAGAGGGCTAGTTAACAAGCAGTTCTCAAAGAAAGACACTTAGATATATCTTGGAAGGAGAAATAAAAAATATTTTATGTGTGGGCTGGGGCAGGTAGGATGGGAACATGAGTGATCATGTGGGGAAGGGATGAATAGAAAAAGTACTGAAAAAGATGACAAGAAAAGGGACATTATAGGGTGAGGAAGAAAGCTGGTTCAAGGGAAACTCCTGTGACTCTACAAGGAAGACTATAGCTAAGACTTCAAACAATGTGGATACACACCCTGAACTGGACATCTTCTATGATGAGGCAAGTCTTTAGTGGAGGGATTTGCTCACCAAACCAGCCACATAATCTTTCCTGCCTATGGGATGTGGGGGGTAAGTGTGGCACAAAGACTGGAGGAGTGGCCAACACATGACTGTTCCAGTCAAGATTGAGCCTTCTCTGAATACTACCTGGAGCACCAGGAGCCATAGGCTTGATGGCCTAGAGGCCAAGGATAGAATCAAACATGACTGGAGAAAAAAACTGTCGATGTTATGATGCCTAATGATATGTTGTTCTCAAAGATTAGTGCCTAGACTAATTGTCATCAGAGAGGCTTCATGCAGCAACTGGTGGAAACAGATGAAGACCCACAGTCAAGCACTAGGTAGAGAAATCCTACTGAAGAGGGGTAGAAAGGATTTTAGGAGCCACAGGGATCAAAGACATCACAAGAAAACCTACATAATCAGCTAACATGAATTCAGACTAGCTCACAGAGGCAGAACCGACAACCAGGGAGTCTGCATGGGATTGACCTAGGCCCACTGCATATATGTGATTGTTGTATATCTTGGGATTTTTGTGGGACTCCTAAGAGTGGGAGCAGGGGCTGGTTTTGACTCTTTTTTTCTGGCTTTTGTGACCCTATTTCTAATACTGGGTTGCCTATTTCTAATAAGGGGGAGGTGCTTAGTCTTACTGCAACTTGATATGTCATGTTTGTTGATATTCATGGGAGGCCTGCTCTTTTCTGAATAGAAATGGAGGAAGAGATGATTGGTGGAGGAGGCAGAAGGGTGGTGATGGAGTGAATTGTAGGAAAGGAGGAAGGGAAACCTGAGGTTAAATTGTAAAATAAATGGATTAATTAGAAAATGAAATGTACTTATTTGTACATATCTTTTTCCTGAAACAGGGTTTCTCTGTAGCTTTGGAGCCTGTCCTGGAACTAGCTCTTGTAGATCAGGTTGGCCTCGAATGCACAGAGATCCATTTGCCTCTGCCTCCCAAGTGCTAGGATTAAAGGCATGCACCACCACCATCCAGTTTTTGTACATCTTATGAATTACTTTTATTGAGAACATCATTCATCATGATAATTAATGCTCTTTAAGATCAGGGACACATATTAGTTAACAATAATGTTTATAAAAAGCATGTCAATCTTAAGATATCCTTGAGGAGTACAAAGGTTCAATTCTTTAATATCCATTGAAATTTTCCTAACTTAAAACCACATATTTCCTTGGTTTCTGTTGCTTAACATCACATATGGATGTCCCTAGTGCAAAGCTAAGTCAATAAAAACATATGCTTTATATATTTTTGATGTCAGTAAAAATGATGTATATTTAAAAGTGGGTAAAGATTATCAGCCCCATGCTTGGTACAATTCATTTGATAATAATTTCCTTAATATGAAATTATACATATAACAAATGGCAATTATAATAAGAAATATAACTTCTAAGCTTTCTTTAAATTTGTTTCAATCTTTGCCATACAATATTTGAAAGCTAGTACTGTAAAATATGCTTCATAGTTTTATGCTAGAAATGATTAAATTCCCAGTGAGATTGCAGGTAAATACACACATCTTGATTTTGTTTTATTTAAGGTTAGCTTTTGGTCAGGAATTACGGTTAGGAGTAATATCAGCAACTTGTAATGATCTAAAAAAATGTTTTTTAATCACTGTTCACAGAATAACCACATGCAACATTTTTCCTCTGACGTTTAGGAAGAATCTTACTTGATATGAATTTAGATAAAGGAATTTGAAGTTAGTAAATGTTAATAAGATTCCCTTTGAGATTGAGTGCTTTCTTCTGGTTATTGTCTTGTTGGTTTTCCTTCCCAATATACATTCTTCTACCGGTTCTTAAAGAGACTGCATTGTTAGTTGAAAATGATTTATTTCTACTAGAGGAAAAAAGCATTTCAATCCATCACTATGTGATAGGATTAATTTGCTAACATTCATAAATTTCATTAGAAAAGAACTTAATTTATTTCCCTTATGAGAACTTTTGATCACATTAAGTTATCATAATCAAAAAGCACTTAGCTGCATGTGTGCTATGCCAAGAGAATTACGGAGAGTTATTTTTCTGCCACCTGAATGTTCACACTTAAAGAGTAAATACCACAATATGTGGATTGCTGCAAGTGGTAGGATGATTTAAGACCCCAAACAGTGATGTGAGGGTCTGAGTATCAGACTATAACAAAAATATCTCTGTCACACTATAAAGATTTCACACTGAGATGGAGGGGGGAGGGCCTTGGGCTCCCCATAGGACAGGGTATCCTGCACCATCTTAAGGAAGCAGGGGGAGGACGGTAGGGTAGTGGGGG